>OMNZ01099901.1:0-21811 GCA_900303255.1 Lesueurigobius sanzi | reverse complement strand
CCCCCGCGGGGGGGGGGGGGGGGGGGGGGGGGGGGGGGTCGAGGGGCTGGTTCCAGATGGGCTCTGTGAAGGATGCCCCTGTACCGTCATATCAGCGCGTTCCCCGGGGCAGGATCTGTTAACGCGATCCCCCAAATGTGTGCGCGAGCGAAGAGGCCTGCGAGGACAAGCCGCGCGCCCACAACATGGAACGCATCTGTCAACACCAGCGACAACAGTGGGAGAGGGAGGTCTATAATTATACGTGTGGAAACTGCACTTAAACACTTAGCCGCTACAAAAGCCGCAGACTTACTGGAAAAAAAAACAAGAAAGAAACATGGAAAATACTTCTTGATCAACATATAGAACCTTTCTAGATTGCTTTCTGCAGTGTACTAGTTATTTTGAGGGGACATTGGAGGGAAATTTACGAGGCACTCAGCGACAACACATATTTATACACTATTGGGGGGCCCCTGGTTGCCTCGGGGCTCTAAGCAGCTGCCTAGTCTGCTTATTAGGCTGGGCCGGCCCTGATAGAACTTTATAATCTCGATTGTAGAGGTAAACCACTTGAGCAAATGGGATTTTCTAGTAATGTAATTTCTTTGCACAATACTTGGACTGGGTGGGCAATGGGTGTGGCTTCGGTATACAATCGGGTAGGGCTAGGAACTAATGATGATTTTGGTAATTGATTAATCGGACAATTATTTTTGCGATTAATTGATTAATCGTTTGGCATGGAAGATGCATGGGAATTGAATTTTTCATCAACCTTTTGCCAAATGAAGCTAAAGTGACTCCATTTGAGGACATATTGACGTCAAATATTGACAAAAACTCATATACACCCTATTCCTTTAAAGAAAAAATACATTTTCCATCAAAAAATAAAAGATTTTGATGTAATTCTTGCTCTGTCTAAGTCTGAACTATTTCAGTAATCGATTCATTGCTGATTAATTGATTAGTTGTTTCAGTCCTACAATCGGGGCATGGCTTTAACTTGCAATCTCCTTTTCCTCCTAATTTCCCAATGTCTATGTACCAATAAAGAAACCAGAACCTGAACCTTCTTTTTGGTGGGTGAAGGTGGAGCGGTCAGTGTCCTCAAAGCCCAACTCTTTTGTTTGTACATAATCATAACAAACTAAGAAACCATTAAACATTTAATGTGGTCTGTAGTGGATTGGCTTTTTGAATCACTGTGAGTTGTTCACTTTTCTATAAAAACTAATTAATTGATATAGAACAACCCCATCTGGGCCTGGTCTGTAAATTTCCAATAAAAAAAAGGATCCCTGCAATGCACTGCTAATTCTACTGCTGCTATGAATACAATTATCACAGGGAAAGAATTCTTGTTACCATTGCAGTGCTTGCATCTAGCCTCTAGAAGAGTGAGAAATCCACAGCTGTAAAGTATGTCCTTTCCAGTTCAACCATATAGAACTGGAAAGGCCTTTAGACCATTATTTAAGTGTTTTTTCTACCTTTAGATATGGCTGAAATAACACATTTGTGTCCTTGTAAGAATTATACTAGACCTACTGTATCTGCTGTTGCTTAGGGCCTTGAAATGCTGGAACATAATAAAAACCTTTTACAGTAAATGCTATTGGAGGTTTGGATTGCAGGAATTCAAAGATTTTTCATTAATTTGCGCTATTTCATGAATATGAATATGTCTGGTGGTGGTGGTGGTGGAAGGCTTGTCAAATGACCTTCGAAGAATCTGTCCCAGTAAAAACATATCACTGAAAATCTGTGATGTACAGTCGAACATTTGCCTCCACATCCGTGCGCAAAGCTGTTCATGGACTTCATTGTCCAGCACGGGCCACACGCGGTCTCCCCCCACGCCTTTCCCTTTGCCTTTTTAGCCTAATCGTCACCTCCTGAGCCCCAGTCAACACCGATAAATCAGCCGCTCTCCTCGCCGCGTGTGCTCGTCTGCGTTGTCTCGTTGTATTCCCATAACAAAGCATTAACATTCAACTCCCGCCCCAAAGAGCCAGCGTCGGACCGCGTCGGTTTGTGGCACGTTACCTGATATTCATTGGGCCAGAATGTGGAGACGGCGAGCTCTGCCTTCAGCCAGCCTTTGCCTGAGAACACACAACCAAGAAGTCAATGCAATAAAAAGCCGGCGCGAGTGCTACAATGGTGAGTGGTCATGGCCTGAAGCCGCTCTTACCGGTGTAGGATGTCACGTTCCATATGGGGTTAGCCAGAGGACCCTTGTTCACCTATGGAGGCACAGGAAAGAGGAAATGTGCAACACTTTTAGACACTTGTTATGCAAAACAGGCCTTGTGCATCAATGCGTGATCCAATGTGTAATTCAATTCATAATCCTGCATGTGTCCGCATTACCGAGAATAGGTTGCGTTCATGTGACATCACAGTATGCTAAAGAGCCTGTAGTTTAAATTTAAAATTGAGGCGGAGGGCAGCTGAAAATTGTCAAAATGCAGATTTCTAGTCTTAGTTTATTGCTAATTTGTCTGTAATTCCTGGGCTAATACACATAAAACAAAAAATGTCACAAAGTTCAATGTTTGATGCCAATATTCATGATGTTGGCCAGTAGAAAGGACTTTCAGCCGTTAGAATAATATGGCAGGTTTGTGAATCCAATCACTGTCAAATACTGATTAAGAACAACATTTGTCAATTTTCTTTTTGGATATTTCTATCAAAAAACGGTTGCTCTCCCTTAGAGTTGTAACGGCACTTGCCTTCCAAATGAAACAAAATTCTATTACGTAAATGCAACCTGTATATGGTCGTGTGACTCCAAATCCCGATACATGACATAGCTAGAGCTAGGGATGCACCGATCCGATACTGGTATCGGATATTGGAGCCGATACTGGGAAAAATACAATATCGGGTTTTGATTCCAAATACTGAACACCGATACTGAACCAATACGTTCACTAACTTAATCTAAGTGAATATAGACATGCTGTATGTCATTTGAAAGCTCTTAACCCAGGGATCTGGGATCTCCAACCAGTAGCTCGGGAGCTACTGAGCAGGCCTTTCCAAGTAGTTCACCAAATACGTTCTATATTTCTGAATAAACTTAATGAGTCTCATTTTACATGTTTTTTTGTTGTTGTTAATTTAGGTGAATATATCCATCCATCCATCCATCCATCCATCTTCTTCCGCTTATCCGTTGCCGGGTCGCGGGGGCAGCAGTCCAAGCTGCACGGCTCACATTGCACCAGTCCCAATGTGAGCCGTGCAGACATTGCACGGCTCACATTGGGACTGGTGCAATGTGAGCCGTGGGACTTTGCTATAGGACTTTCACCTATAGCAAAGTCACCTATACTTTGCTATAGGTGAATATAGCAAAGTATAAAGTGGAAACTATTGTAATTTTCTTTTATTGTATTGAATTATCTTCCTGACTGTCCTAGGCATAAGTGACTCACTGCCATTTTGTTGAGTAAAAGTAGCTCACAGGGTAAAAAAGGTCGGAGAACCCTGTCTTAACCTCATTGAATTTATTTTACACTGTGCAATACTACGTTTTTTTTACAATACACTGTGGAATACTACGTCCCCTCCTCAAGCCGCCACCTTATCGTGGTGGAGGGGTTTGAGCACCTGAATGATCCTTGGAGCTCTGTTGTCTGGGGCATTATGCTCCTGGTAGGGTTTCCCATGGCAAACAGGTCCTAGGTGACGGGTCAGACCAAGAGCAGTTCAGAAGGTTCAGAAGCCCCTTATGATGAGACCATCAAGACCAGTTACGTCGCCCAGAGGCGTGTTGCGAAGCCGTCCTCCTGGCCCTTATGGCTCCTCCTGCGGGACTGGTGCAATGTGAGCCAGGCAGCTTGGACTGCTGCCCCCGCGACCCGGCAATGGATAAGCGGAAGAAGATGGATGGATGGCAATACTACGTTAGATCGCCGTGCAAAATACTGTAGTTATCATCAGTATGCTAATCCTAATGCTTCAAGCAATGAAGGCTGAGACACTTAAAGTAGAAAAGTAATATTGTTATATAATCATATTGTCCACTGTTGAAGGTCTCCGTTTGTGTTTTAGTTTGAGAAATAATAATACAGAATTACTGATGAAACATAACCCGTTATCAGATTATTTATGTGGGAAGTTCTCTAAGGACCAGTCACTTTTTCACTCACTGAAAAACAGTTTCTTTACATAATTACAACTAGAGGGCTGGAGATATCAACAAAAATCGGTGCATCTGTAGCTAGGGCATGAATTGCATTTGTCACTACTATTTGTGTTTCTTCCCACCTTGACCAGTATGTTGAGTGTCCCCGGGCTGGACCCATCCGGACTGGTGAGGAGATAGTTGAAGTCAATGCAGTGGGTGTCGTTCTCCTTCATCACAGGCAGCTGGAACCGCGCCTTCTCGCCCACGTCGTACTGGGACACGTCCACGAACATGTAGGACCCTGGGCACAGAGGACACAAAAACGTTAGTCACATTGGTTCAAAAGGGCTGAAATGGAGTATTCAGTGGTGGAAATGGTAGAAGATAGTGATGATTTTGCAGATTTAGAGGCGTAATTACTGAAGAAAGCTCAATGTAAAGTAAGATCAATATTTTTCTTCAGTCTGCTGCTGTGTATATTTTCGAAACGGACTCCTGAAACACTGTGTATATGTCTGTGTGTGGTTTACTGATCCACTAAACTCGAAACGGCTGTGCGAACTTATCACCCCACTGGCACTGGGACTTAACCTACTCTTATCAATATCTTAAGTAAATCTTCAAGACTGTGTGACTCTTGTAACTGAATGAATCTAATTCCTAACAACTTACAAACCACGAGTATTTTCAGGGGGAAACAATGCAGGTAAAACCTACTTGATTCAATTTTGAAACCCAAAAAAACAAGGAGAAATCTGATTTTTTTAATCAATAGTAGCTAGCTTAAGCAAAATCTAAACAAAACATTTAAATTCCCCTTTGACCAAACTAATAAATCAACCAAATGAAACCACTTAATCATGATTCTGTTCATTAATAATAGGCCTCTTTCGATAAGACCGGAATGGGACGGACTGGAGCGGTTTGGGAGGGGTGAAGGGGAAGCTCTCATTACGCACAGACATGTAGGATTTAGAGGAGAAAAAATGCATTCAACCTAATATCACAAGCCTAAAGTAGAAACAATTATAACTTGATCATATTAAACCCAGCGCTGACCTATTTTGGCGTCACTGCTGTGTTCTGCCAGAACGGAAACATACATTTGAGCTAAATATGTAGCAAAACAAAGCTAGCTTGATAGCAAGGTTGGAGACTCACTTCTATAATTACAAGAAACATGTATTTCCTGTTTGAAAGGCATTTAGCAGGTATCTAACACTATATTACAGCATAATGAGTTGTTAAAACGTAGTACAGTGGCAGAGAGGTGGAGTTGAAAGTAAAAAAAATTGTAAAATAGCTAAAAGTATCTCTTCCTCTGCTTTACCAGCATGAAACGTAGCTCCCCTGCGCCCTCTGGTGGCCACTCCAGATAGGGACCGGAGCAGATTTTTATATAACAATACAAAATTACAGAAAACTCTTCATTTTCTTATATATTTAGTCATATACAGAGTGATATGTCTTACTCCTTACTGCAAAGTTTAGGTAATTTATTTGTTTCCAGATGAAAGTATGTTACAGTTAAGAGAGTAAACTGGCACAAAACCGGAACATTGAAAAAATGTAGTTTGGCCTACAGTGTTTCACCTTACAACTACCATAAAGCGAAGAAGAAAGAGTAGGACAAAGAGAAGACGAACATGAAAGAGGAAGAGTAGAATAATTCCTATTATATAAAATGTTAGCCATATTTGAAGGCCACGAGGAAGGCGACATCACACGAAATGGATTGAACAAACTGTTATTGAGCTTTTGGCCCGTTCTGCACACGCACAGCAGATTATCCACAGTTGCGCTTACTTTTGTTTCTTGTAACCCGCATTGATTCGTCGCGGTTGCTAATTGGTGCTCAAGGCAGGGCCGAGCGTGCGGGGACGGCTTGGCTCGGCGACTCAGATAGAGATAAAACTGCTTGTGCTAATCTCGACGGGGGCAGGAGTTGGCACGGGGAACGTCGGCGGCGGGGCCTGGATCGGAATGAGTAGCGGAGCCGGTTGAACATTCATGCGCTGGGACTCGGGAGACTCCACGGACTAAAGCCGCACTCTTGACTGGTAATGTTGTCAGCCAGCGCCACTTTAAACATAGCCCGCGTGCCATTTTCTCCATCACTCTTGTTTTTGAATTTGTAATAACATTATGGCAAGAGAGAAGAGGGGTTTTAAATGAGGCGCAGTCTGGCTTTTTTTTTTTCCTCCATCTGCGCCGTGGATACTCTTTCGTAATGACCCATCGGCATCGGGAAAGCAGAGCTAACCAGAGCCAATTGAACGTATTGACAGAAATTGATGCCTCCCCGGGTAATTCAGACAAGCTCTTCAATGTAATGACTTCTCCGGACTTGGACGGGGCTGCTATTATGACCTGCCAATCACGGCAATTACGTGGGGAGTCATGGACATCAATGGGCTGTTTATTTGCCCTGAGCCTTGTTTGAACCAGCAATAAAAAATATGAGCCTCAAAATGACTATAGTGGTGCTGCTGGTTATTAGGAGTACTGACTTTGGAGGCATTTGAAGTAAGCTCCCTATACCTCGCAATACACTTTTCTCATGTGTTTAAGTTGGTGGTGATATAGTATAAAGTGCTAGCTGCTGCCTCAACTCGTTTCTCTTTGACGTGAATTAAATAAATGTGCATTTTCGGCACAAGCAATGCGTTATCGGATGGTGAAGTGATGCGGAGCGGACCGCCAGAGAAATGCATTGGTCAGATTTGCGGATTCTGACTTTGGTATGTTACTGATTCACGAAAATGTGCGATATTTAGATAATAGCAAGTGCTGTCTTTTTATTGCAGATTTTCCCCACAATATGCTGCATTAGCAAACTAACTAATGTTACAGATGGGAGACCAATACCAGATATGCCGTTTTGAGGATATAATATTGATCAAAGTAGCGAGACACTGCAGGTGAAAAGGTGGAACGAATTCAATTGTCAGAAATCAATTTGAATCTTTTGCTGTTTTATTGACATATTAGGTTAGATATTTGATATTTTCAAGGGACTTTGGATGCCTTGCTCAATTTTCGAATAAACTAGTTACTGTATTAGTTCTTTAAATTAATTCTAAATTTTCCATTTAAGAGAAAAACAAAGAACCAAGGAACTCCTCCCACATTGTAAATCTCTATTTACATTTTCTAAAAAGCCTTTATTGTGCTGGGCTAATACACATTAAAATCTTTTAAAACATGTTGCTGGTTTCTTTCATGCGTTCTTCCATTATTCATTCACTCCATACTTGGTGGTGGTAAGCTACTATTGTAGCCACAGCTGCCCAGGGGTAGACTGTCAGAAGCGAGGCTGCCAATCTGTGCCATCGGCCCCTCAGACCACCACCAACACTCACTCACACACTACATTCACACAGGCTTCCTGGGATTTTCCCAGCGGTCTCCGATCCAAGTACAGACCAGGCCCTACCCAGCTGAGCTTCTGAGGTCTGACGGGATCTGGCAAAATATTATTAAGTACAAGACTGGGAAGTTTTCCTGTAGAAGCTACTAAATTAGAAATTTAGTTGCGACAATCTGAGAGAAATGTATTTTGAGAAAATTACCTTTGAATTCATCCCTTAATCTATGAAGAAAACTTGAATAAGTACAACAGTTAAACACCTTATTGTGAAGATTCAGAAGTTTCTTTGTTTCCAGGTGAAAGTTTATGTCAAAAGCGCAAAAAAACAAAGCGCCTGCAGTGTCTTCTCTGAAGATTACTTTTTCCTCGTCTTCTATGACACATTTCGTATTAGAATTTGTCCGAGCCATATTGATTCCCACTCTCAGATGTTATTATTAAAAAAACTGGCAGTTCCTTATGCTGAGCAGTGTGTCCTTGGCACCGTATGTATTTTTTCTATATAGTCATTAGTCATAACAGTCTGAAGGTTGATGCATATTTTAAGACATAGAATGTGCTGCTTATTTCGACACGTTTCATTGTTACAAAATTTTAGCCGTGTACAAAATCATACATTTTTCATTTTACATTTGTGTTTTTGACATATCTAGGTCTGTGACTGAATATTTTTAGCTGGTAAACACCAACTTGAAGAGTCTGTTCCCTTGTCAGACGCTGGGGCCAAGAAGAGTGATACACGTCATGCCATGTATCCAATGCCTCTGATCACAGGGTGTTTTCACTAAAATGTCATGTTACATGTCAGACTCAGGATAACTTGATCTAGGGCTGGGTGATATGATGATAAAAATCTAATCGTGATCGGATCTCCATGATGATCTGCTTTTTTGGGAACATCGCCATATCGTGATTCAGTGGTTTTTATGATTAAACCAGAACAAACCAGGAGAAAACTAGGTCTAAAATCAGACGATATCACGGACTGAATCTGGATTAAACCAGGACTAAACCAAGAAATTGTAGACTGAAATCAAGGTCTAAACCCAAGGACTCAATCAGAAATAAAGCAAGAGAAAACTGGGTCTAAACCTGGACAATATCACAGACTGAACCAGGATGAAACCAGGACTAAACCATGATGGAAGCAGGTCAAAACTCTGGACTAAAACAGGTCTCAACCAAGATCGAAATCATGATTTAAACTAAAGAAAACCGTGATAAGATTTTGTTTGGCCATATCGCCCGTATCGCTGACTTGAGCCCAACTGGAAGAGACCAAAAAAAAGGTACATTTCCACAGTCGTTCAGTCCTGCCCTATAGACATTTTGAGCTAGAGCATATTCTGTCTGTAAAAACATCAGGTTGTTATAATGTTATGCACAAAGCACTACAGGAGATGGAGCGAGCCAGATACTTTAATGCCACATTTGAATCCTAGATGCTAAGCTGAACTCTGCAGAGAAATGCGTTTGTCACAGTAGATTAGCAAAAACAATAACGTTAATCACTATTGTTCTGCTGCCTATTGTACTTAGCGCATAATGCACACTGTGCAAATGGAATTAAGCAGTTTGTATGAAGTGGCTGTTTGTTTTCTCTTCCACAATTATCAGTCTTCAATTAAAGTTCACTCATTTATATAATGGAAGAATGGAAATGTTGTCGACATATGGTTTTCATCATAATAATGGGCGATGGCGGCTTATAGGGGATAGAGCAATTGTTTCATATCTACATCCTGGGTTTTTGAATCCAGGTCAAGGGAAGAGCATACTGCCAATTCTCTCATTTTAATATATGCAGTAACCTTAGCGTTTACGAAACCTGCAATGTCACTTATTAGTTATCTTATTTATTTTATCCAGTGAACATAAGAGATGTTTTTCTAATACAGTGTATACAGTTTTATTGATAGATGCTAAGAGACACTTATCCCATTTTATTTTATCAGTATTAGCGTTTTAAATTCAGTTTATTATCCTATTCCAGTATTATTCCTACTGTTTGCAAACCTTTTTTCTTCTTGATGGCAAATTTCCTGACTTTTTACTCCCCCCTAAGAGCTGTTGTAACAAGTAAATTTCACCATTTTGAGATCAATAAAGAACTATCTCATCTCATCTCATCTCATCTTATTGGGCAAGACACCTAATCAAATGTTATGTTAAAATATCACATGAAGCGCAAGGTCCTATTTAATGCTACTCACTGTTTAAGAAAGAAATAACAAAAAAGGAAACTCCACCAACGTTAAACTATATATCGTAGGCAAAGATTCTTCAGTCTTCATCTGTACTCTGTAGTTGAAGTGTAGGACGTTTCGATCTTAGTCCAAAGATCGTCATCAGCTTAATAACGACTTGAGCACGTAAACCAGAAGGAGGAGTTAACCTCTAAGTCCCTCCTCTCTTGGTATTAAAGGTAGGACAACTCCTGTACGACTGAGAACTTACATGTTAAACTATATCATTTTGATGGATTTCCATACATTTGCCAAAGAAAAATCATGTGGCTAAATGAAGATAAGGCCCTGTTATCTTAAAGGCACTATACCTGTTTTTTTTTTGTTTTTTTGTTTTTTTAATTACAAATAATGGAAGAGGGAGCGAGTAAAATAATTGAATAGTTGTGGTCCAAACTCATTCACAAACACATTTCTTAAATCATGTTTCTTCTTAGAGATGAGTTTATCAGCACATTTCACAACTGGCGGGGTCACTTTTTAGGATCATAGTCACATAAATGCTTGAAAACTACCCTGCAAACTCATGAAATTGACAATAAATGTGTTATATTTAAATTTCCAGAAATGTCTGTCTTTGCAATATACGATAAAGGAAAAAAAAAAATTGCATTCCACTAGGAAAAAATCTGGTATAGTCGCTTTAAGTTCTGGAGCAGGACCACACCTCCCTGCTCTTTCGCTTCCGGTTGCCACCCTGTTTAAGCCCGACATTTACCCACATCGTCCTCTCGTTCTTCATCTCAGTGCCCCCCCCCCCCCCCCTCTTTTTGTGTATTCTCTTTCAGGTGACCGGGGCAATAAAGTCTTGCATTCAGTATCTGAGGTGGTCCTTGCTAGTGAAAAGTACTTTCAACTGACAACAATCTCCTTTATAGCTCATTTTTGATTACAGAGGAGATGTTGAACCCGTTTGTGTTTAAAGGGACTCTACGGAAGTTAAAATAAAACAAATATATATATTTTCCACCCCCTACATGCTCCAGCAATGTCCCGCGCTGTACTGTGAGCCCACACCTACCCCACTCAATTGCCGCTATAAGCCTGCACCGTCACTCTAAAGCTGCGTGTTCGGGCCGAGGCAGCAGTCATTCACCAGCTTAACATGGAGACTGCAGTTACGCGGACGGCCAGAGGTGGCAGTCACGAGTATGAAAATGATCAAACTCTGTTGAGTCCCTTTAATGTGGATTGAACATGTATTAACAAAGATATTAGCCATAAACCAGGTCAGAACATCTACATTTTAATATTTTATATAACTTCCTCTACATCGAGACAACCTTATTTGCCCTGATGTTTCACAGTATATTACGCGACCAAATGTGGGACACTTCATTTTCGTGTTAGATCCGTATAATCAGCTTTAGGCCTGTTGTTGTGCCGCGTACTGTCACACAAACCGTATTATTGCTCCTTTGTGCGCTGCCTGGCGGGGCTTCGTTTGTAATAAACTAATGTGATTTGAGAGATTAAAGCAGGAGTAGGAAGGGATCATATTTCAGCCGATCAACATCTGGTGCAGGTCTGAGCTGATTAGCACAGCAGCATCTGGATGGGCCGACTGACTGGCCTGACGCAGACGCAGATTATTATTGTTGTGAGCCGCGCGATGCTGCACACGGCCGGAGAGAAGCAGGTGGAGTCGGTAATCAAGACGGAAACACTGTCAGGCTGTTTGTGATCAGGCTAAAACACAGAGCTGGGTGCTGCCAACAGCTTCACGATGCGATACATATCCCGATACAGGGTATATATATACGATATGCATCGCGATATAAATGTATGTATCCCCATGCAGTGTCCATAATACAGTACATTAGGCCTGCTGCAACTAACGATTATTTTGGTAACTGACTAATCGGCCCATTATTTTTTTAATGATTTATATGATTTATGATATGGCTGCAAAAGGTGCATGGAAATTATATTTTCTATCAACTTTTTATCGACATGAAGCTAAACTGACGCTATATTAAGATGATATTTGATAGAGTAAACTGGTACTGTCTGTAGAATCCTCTTAGCATTCACAATTTCACAATATGTGACCATGCCATTCCTCATTTGAAAGCTAAGAACCTCTAGAAGTCACCCTGGGATGGTGAGAGAGAGTTCCTTTCTGTTATCAAACAGGTTTTGCCATAGAATCCGTCAAACAGAGGTCATTCTGCTCTGATTAGATAACGGTCTTCACATTTATCTAAGACCTGGGACAAAGAGAGGTAAAATATATACAAAAGAATCTTTACAAAATAGTTTTCAATCAAAAATACAACATTTTTATGTAAGTGCAGCAAGTTAAGGCTAGTACAGTCGTCAATGTGTTGTGATACGTTCTGATTATAGCCTTGGGTCAAACATAAATAGATTTTTCTAGTTGTGTATCACGATGCAGGTGCTTCGACGCAATATACTTATTGTTAAGTACTCAGTAACAATATATTGAGCACAGCCCTACTAAAAACCAGTTGGACACAAGAGGAGAAGTTTTCTTATTGCACTTGTCAAATGATTAATTTGTTACACAAGTCATCTGCACTGGAAGCTTCATCTTCTCGAGCTTACAAAAATACAGTATATATGTGTGTTTTCTGGGAGTCCACACTTCATGTCATTGGTTAAATCCACCTGTCACTCAAACTGAACTTATTTTGTATACTGTGCCTTCTTATGATATGGATATTGCATCTCCTTATGTTGTGACAATATTGTGCAGTCCTACCATATAAAATACTGAGATATTCACCCTACCCAGGTCAAAGAATGAAGTCAGTAGATGACCATTTTACTTGTGTGCCAAGTCCCTTAACGACATACACCCACGTCATCAGTACTAATCAGCTAAACAGACTTGCTCCCAAAAGCACTGTGCTGTGCCAAACGCTCTTAAAAACTCCCCTGAGTCAAAAGTGTCAGCCCCTTTATTTCCAGGGGTCAAAAGTCAGCAAAAGGTTGGCTCTAAATCGGTCAAAGGCCCTCGGGACAGCTTCGTCTGGCCAAAAAAGAAACAAGCGAGATTTAGAGTTATCCGGAGAAGTGAAATTCCACTTTTAGGAGATGGAGAAGCATGTACCAATTGGGTTATATTTGTTAACTGCGGTATTGCAATAGGAAACAATATCATTATATTGTTGTAAACGTCTGGAATGCCACTGACAAGCTCCTAGGTATGGTACAACTACAAAGGCCATCACCCCTTGATTTTACATGTGTTGGTTCAATTTCTGCAACACTCTCATAGAGCTCTGTACAGTTACACAACACCAGTATGGTATCGAAAAAAGGTAGGAGCAGGGAGAAAATAGTACCAAAAAAGTATTTTCCTTCAGTGCAAGTTTTGTTGTCTGGCAGGTCCTGAGACAGCTCTAAAGAAAGTTACTTGGCTGTTAAAATCAATTATACAAATAGACTTTTATTTGAATACAGTAAATTACTATTGTTGTCTGTTTTAGTGACTGTTTTATCCTGGCTTCCTCCATGTAGTACAGACCTGGGAAGTCAGTCTGGGAGTCCGCGGTTTGAATGGCTCAAAATCCCCAGTGAAATCTGGATGGACCAATCACACAGCGCGGGAATTTGCAATATGTCATTTTCAGCTCCAGAATTTCCCATAATGCGCCCGGTCTCGAACCACAACAATCAAGAACGGAGCAAAGTTTTACTACTGGCTTATCTTCTGTTTTAAATGAGCTGGAATTGTTCTGAACGTGCTACACTGAAGGCTTTTCTGTTTAAAAAAGACGTCTTTGCCGCCTGGCCGCTGTCACATCCGTGTTTCTCTCATTGGATTCCTCTGGACTTGTTAGTCTCGCCTCGAGCCTCAGTCTTCCCAGGTATGTACTGCACGCCAGGCTAGTTTTATGGTTCTAGATGACATATTATTTAGTTTTGGAATCGAAAAAGAACTGTTCAGGTACTGGTATCTTAAACTAAGAATTGTTAAAGTACTGGAACTTTACCTAGCCCTACTCTCTTAGCACTTAATTGTTGTTTTTAAAGTACCTTCTGAAATAAACCTTCTGTACTTCAGTTATGCCTAATCTTTGCAGCCAGAATTAAGAAACTAAACCTCCTACAATCACCGGCTATATGTACTCCTGACCAAACCTAGCTCAAATCTGAAGATGTGAGCACCAATTGCAGAGTGGATTAAACCATACCATGACATTTACATCGAGTTACAGCCCTAATTCTAACATATCCCAGAGCTACAAACCAATTTCCCCGCCGCGCGCTGCATACTAGCCTTATCTCTGCTCCCCTAGAGGCATTTCCTATTGGCCGCTCCTCTGTCCCACACCCCACTGGCGTTATTAACACATCAGATGTCACTCTTGGGCTGCCATACCTTCAGGGCCCCCCCTTTCAGCAACAAGCAAACCATTAAGTTAGGCATGCCTCTCATGAGCTATTTAACCTACCCACACCCCGCGTAGTGACAGCGTCGTGCACAGCTATTAACACTGGGAAATGCTATGGTCTGGGTGCAGGAGCCGTTGGGCAAGGCACCTCACCTTTGCCGGCATTTCCAGACTACACCCCCACACATGAGAGGAGGCGCATGTGTGTGTGTGTGTGTGTGTGTGTGTGTGTGTGTGTGTGTGAGCAGTGGGTGAACTGGGCCTTTCTCTAAATGTCAGTGTCATCATTATTGTCAAATATGATAAACAACTAAATTAAACTGTGGACATAAATTAGGGCCGCACAATTATCCACAGTTGAGTAAAAATTGCGCTTTGAATGGTTGCATCGGGCGAAGACGGCAATTATGTAGGTAATATACTGTCACACAACGAAGGTTCCTGAAAAAAGGTTCCTGAATGTTTCATTAGATTAGCAAAAGCACTAAGCACTGTGGAATTAATCTTGAATATAAAAACAATACTGTTTTAAACCAAATACTTACCGTTATCACACTTAGGTACAATATTCTTAGCCAAAATCCTGCTGCTATCTAAACAATGCACAAAGGCATGAGCCATATCTCGCAATCTGAAAATGTGGACCTTTTAGTGTAAACAAACACTGTGGAAGTTTTGACCTAAATGCGATTTGATGAACATGCGTTATTTTGGCTCTTAGGCTCCGAGTGGCTGCCCTCTTCATCCTGCATTCGTAGGATTTAGTTGTGCGCCCATTACACAAATAAATCCTGTTGCTGCTTTAAAGGCTAAATCGACCTTTTTGAGCTTTGAACCGTGTCATAACGTCGTTCTCTCGCAAAAGAAAAAAACAGACCTGGAGCAGTATTTCACCTCATTCACGCAGTTTTCAATGAATCCTGTTTGTAGGGCTGGGCGATTATGAAAAAACTACGTGCTAACCGCTAACATTCCACCACACCTCTCACATGGCCAGGCACAACATAAAAACACATGAGCAGGGATGGCACAAAAAAAAAAAGAACGACAGATTGCAACGACAGCTAGCTAGCACATTAAGTTCACTAACAGTTGTTAACTCGAAAAGTATCTCGGACTGACCGGATCCACTGGAGTATAAATCCTAAAGAAATGCTCCAATATTTGAGGGAAACTTCCAGGTCATTTTTGTATCACCATCAGCTATAACCAATTGAGCATTTACCGCCACTTACACCTACTAATTGTTTATTTTTTACCATGCAATTCCCACTGTTGGCTGTAGGAGGCGCTCCAGGACAAATCCTCTTCGGCCCTGGAACTACTATTAATGAACAGGCTTTATTTGAATTTATAAAATGTAAAATGTCAATGCACACAGACATCCTATAATGCAAGATTTAAGCCTGTTTTTAAGATGTATATGGATGATTTTTCCACTTTAAGAGAAAATACTTGATCAATGGAGCCACCCAGCTCTAGAAACATTTTTTGCAATTTGTTTCTTTACTGACAACTTGTGGCCGGAGTTCATATTGGTATGTAGCAAGTTGTGGGATACAAACTTTTTCAACTATTGTTCAACAAAAAAATTGAGAATTTTATAATTTTCTGAAAGCACAGTTTGTTAATGCTATATTATATTTAACAGAAAGTCTGTCCTCTGTATTCAACCCGCCCTTCACTAGCTAACCACCAGGGGCAATCTGTCAGAAGCAGAGCTGTATCCGGACACTCTTCTTCAAAGGACCGTGGTCAGGAGTACCTAGCTTGAGGATTAGTTTAGCAAGCACGTTTTGTTACTTCCTGTAAGTCTCAGGCCGTCATCTTCCTTCTTACGTTTCCATTTTGTGAAATCTGTATAATTTCATCCAAGCCGGTCACTGTTATAACAGTTTTCTCTTATCATTGTAAAGTATATGCAACCTTCCCTGTTCGCCGCCGTTGATTAATGACCTCATATTCGGTTAATTAGACCCTGAGCCCGCGGCACAAAGATTTAATTCCCCCTTCATCATCATCGTCAGTGAAGAAAAAGAAGGAGGGGAAAAAAAACACAACTGATTAAAGCGCCGAGGTCTCTGTAAAGATGGGGAAGGGAGGACTCGCGGATGGATTGCATGCAAAAATTGCAGTTTTGAGAGTATAGGGTATAGATGTCCGGTAGTTCGGTCTCACCTTGAGGTAGGTCGGGCGACACGTACGGCACCTCCTGGGTGTTGATGTGCGTCCAGTCGAAGTCGTCGTACGGATCCTGCTGGTAATCGCACTGAGAGAAGCCTTCGTCGAACGTACAGCTTCCTGCGAAAAACAAGAAGCGCCCAGCGATTAGATTGACCTTTCGTAACCGCATTATCCAGAACACAAAGACACATTCAACTACAAAAGTCCAGGAAAAATACCGGATTTCAGCGGTGAAGACATAAGACATTATTACATTGGGGAAAAAAATGGGGCTCAAAATAGGGCATGATGTGGCTATGCTAGTTACGCTAACCTAAACGTGTTAGCGCCAGTACCTCCTGTCCATATCATTCACTAACATTAGCTTGTATCCGTTCCAACAGACATATTTTCTAAAGATTACGTGGGAGTATGCTTACAAATAGATGTAGGATGTAATTACTTCAGCAGATTATAAAGGTCGACGAGTTTATATGGAAGCTAAAGGCTAACGATAATTTGATGAATTCTAAAACGTAAAATAGTTAGCAAATGTGAAGCAATCTGCATAAACTAAGCCATTGTCTATAGCTAAAATTGTATGTGGTTGCTTAATTGTATTTATTTATTTATAGCCTTTAGCTTCAAGACAAACTTCCAAGACGCTTCCTCCACTGAAGCTAAGCTGTATGTACTGTATGTACTGTATACAGCTGTGGCCAAAAGTTTACATACCCTGGCAGAAAGTGAGGCTATGTAAACTTATGCATTTCATAGAATATGAATGATAACACAAAAACCTTTATTTCACTCATGGTTAGTGGTTTGTGTGAAGCCATTTATTGTCAAAAAACCTGTTTGTTTACGCTTTTCACCTAGAAACTAGGCCAAATGTCCCTGATCAATTTTGTCAGAGAGTCCTGTATTTCAGCTGAAGTGAGTTTTTCTTTGCTCCTGAACAATTTTCCTGGCAGTTGTTGAAGGTCATGTAAACGTTAGATCAGGGACATTTGAGTAGTTTCTGTTTCATTATGATTTCAAAAGAGTAAACTCAGTATTTTGACAAAAAAATGGCTTCACACAACCACTAACCATGAGTGGAAAGATGATTTTTGTGTTATGATTCATCATATTCTATGAAAAATGACCAAAAGATTAAAAAGGTATGTCAACTTTTGGCCAAAACTGTAAATGTGTCTAATGTGTTATATGCACTTTAAGTCAAATGTAAAGACTCTTCTATTCTCTTTTCCTAAGTTGTACTTGCATAAAAGATAGTCTATAAAGTTGAAGTGAATTGAGATTTGTATTTGTAATTAAATACAATAAAAAAATTAAACAAATAAACTTATATTTTAGCATAAAAAACAAAAAAGACACGATGTCTGTGTGTGGCTTCATGCCCCACAGATTGCGAACCTCTCATCTAGATCCCATTCCATCTCTAAATTTATCCATGTTGATTGCTCCCCGCTTGCTTATTTCTTTTTTCGCATGCGACGTCTTGGCTCATTAGCGAAACCACCGGGAGTTTAGAGCCTGAGCAGACTTCACTCAAGGCTAGTCGGGGACCGCCTCTGACTCAAGTACTCTCCCCTTACGGCGCCCCATCTGCGACCCCCCCCCCTCGGGACGGACACTGAGGATGCGCTGGCCGCTCCCTCCCCCCCCCGCCCCCCGCCGCCCGATCGCCCGGACGCACCTAAACAGGGAGATTGTCTAATTGGGAAAGACTTTCGCTTGTCCCCGCCGGCCGTTTGAACCAATCAAGTGGCGGTGATATGTAGCCGGTCAGCTGATAGCGGGGTGGCGGTGGCGCGCTGTTTACTGGTGGCTATCTGATTCACGGAGCCGGCGGTGGCGTGTGTTAATAAAATGGCCGGTGGAGATAAAGCCAAGAAAAGCCACGGAGCCATCTGATTCACGTCTCTGCGAGCTAATGGCTGTCCTCTGCGCGTCTTTTGTCGGAGTCGAAATATGTGAAAGTCAATTATGAAGTCGATGTTGTTACTCATATGAAAAGCCCTTTGAGCGCATGGCCCTGTTTGTCTGCCCTCAAATGGTACAGGCTTAGATGCAAAAAGAGTATACTGTATGAATGTCACGCTGCGGAGAGGTCCAGGTTTTATGTTGCAACTTCAATGCCATAAAACGTTGCTAGAAAACAAACAGGCCAGCGATACAAACATTTCTCCTAATCATCAGTTAGATATCAAAAATGCCCTTTTGGTTTTAGGTTATCAACATAAAGGAAGCACCAAAACAAATACATTTCAGCTCCAAGTGCGAGTCAGGGCTAAGGAGAGGCAAGTTCACTCCGAAATGGAATGAATGCTTTGATTTTATTTGATATACTGCATGAAATATATGACTTTAAGAACTATGCAAAATTTGTATGGATGATAATCATAACACACATGGGCACATACTGTACAGTATTGAAAATGTCAATAAGGGCTAGGGCTGCAACAAACAATTATTTTGGTAATCAATTAATTATTATTATTTATTATGTTCATGATTAATCAGTTGGCTGCAAAAGGGTCATGGAAATTGCATATTTTATTAACTTTTTACCACATGAAGCTAAAGTGACGCCTTTTAAGGATGTAATGTCTGTAGGATGTGCTTTATTTTATTTGATCTTTATTTCGCCGGGAAAGTCCCACTGAGAATCTGTTTTTCAGGAGAGCTGGACATGCCATTCCTCATTTGAAAGCTCAGGACCTCTAGATTTCAAACCAGGATGGTGAAAGTGAGAGAGTTGTTTTATTTTTAATTTCCAAACTGTTTGCCACGGGATCTGACAGCCCTAAGAGTGGGACTCATTCTTGCACTTATAATAGTCAGGAGATTTATCTCTTGGACAAAGAGATCACATATTTACAAAAATACCAGAAACCTTTAGAGACAAACTTGTTTTTCCGGTCTAAAATTCTGAAATTCTGATGCAATTCTTGCTCTTTCTGTGTCTATGTACAGTTGTGCTCAAACGTTTACATACCCTTTTAATATTTTGATAACACAAAAATCTTTTTTCCACTCATGGTTAGTTGTTGTGTGAAGCCATTTATTGTCAAAAAACTGAGTTTACTCTTTTGAAATCATAATGAAACAGACACTACTCAAATGTCCCTGATCTAAGACCTTCAAAAACTGCCAGGAAAATTGTTCAGGAGCAAAGAAAAACTCACTTCAGCTGAAATACAGGACTCTCAAGGACTTTCGCGATGCACAAAACTTTAGATCAGGGACATTGGGCTAGTTTCTCTAGTTGAAAAGCAGGTTTTTTGACAATAAATAGCTTCACTGAACCACTAACCATGAGAGAAATAAAGGTTTTTGTGTTATCATTCATATTATATGACAAGCACAACTGTATATCCCAGACACAATTAACCGATTACTAAAATAGTTTCATTGATTAGTTGTTTCACAAATAAGGATTTCATACCAATGCAGTGCAAACGGCAGCGAATACATGCATTTCACAACCATGTACCGGTAATCGCGAAGACAAAAACCATAATCCTAAGCTTTGACATCCTGACACCTGCGCTGGGAAACACCACCACCACCTCCAGCGTTTGTTTCACTCCATAAAACACGTGACGCCGCTGTATCTTCTTTTCGCAGTCAAATCCAACATGTCGTCCTATCAGCCCCCATCAGTGGCAGCTCTATAAATCTCCGGTCTCGTATTATCGCTGCAATTTTGCTATACCTGTGTCCCGGAGCCTCGTGCGCACGGCTTTTGACGGAGAGCGGAGCGACAGACCCCCCACCACCACACACACACACACACACACACACACAGACACACAGACGCACCCCAGAGCCAAACAAGTTAACATCAGAAACTCGAGCAAGTGACGCCGCGCCATGCCCCCGAACCAGCCTGCGTCTCCGGTCCACTCCCCGTTCAATTCGATTACGCCTTTGTCACAGCGACTTACCTCCAGTCATAAGTGGAAAAAAATACAAACGCGCGCGGAGGGCATGTAGTGCGGGTATGACAAGTCTCGTTTGTCTGCCCCGGCTTATTCCATTAGACGCCACAATCTAATCAAGCTGTTTGGACGAAGTGCCCCAGGAAATGATGCCGTTGAGAGAAAAAAGAACATGGATACCGATCTCCGCAAAAGGCCGCGTCAATACCGAAATAGTTTAGAGTGGAAAAGTGTTAGAGCAGTCATTTGGAGACGCCTTTATCTTTGGTTGTATCTACTTGTCACCCTAAAGCGACGATTAGAGAGTACAGTAAGTCCCTTCAATGGCCTACATTTGCTTCTGCTGACACACCAAGGCCACAGTTTAGCATCGGAATGGGTGTTGACGATGATTAGCGTTAGGTAAAGACACTTAAATTCAACCTGCAAAGACTACTTTTTGGTACAGTAACACTTTTTCAACGGCACGGCAGTAGCCTTGCATCCTTTAAAGCGTGTTTGGCCTTGTCGCTGAAGTTACAAAGGATCCTAAACATACTGTACATACTTTTGCAGGTTATTCATTCGGCTCGGAAAAGACGCAGGGCTCTTTCAAAAGCAATTGGATTTACACTGAAATGTGGCCTTTTATCCATGCTTTGAACCGGATTCTGAATAACAAGAAGACTGTTACGAAAACAAATAAACGCCCTTGGTTTATAGTCAGAGAGGAGTTAAATTAAAATTTTGGCTCATTATTAAGCTTTTAAAGTATTTAGTTTTCAGCAATGGAAGACCTAAAAAATATATGAATAAATATGAGGGAATTCAATCAATCAATCAATCAATTTATTTTTGTAACGCCCAATATCATAACAGAAGTCATCTCAAAGGTCGGTATGGACAAAAACAAATCAATATCAGACATCAAGAATGATCAAAAATAAGTCGCACACGAGTGAAATGTCTCGACCAGATGTAATGTCCCGTGAATAAGTAAATCACTTAGAGTAACAAGCTTAGAGTATCCCCCATCCTTAGACCTTCCTCTGCGGCGAGGAAAAACCCCAAAAAACCAAGAACCACATGGTAAAAAAAATTGAGGAAACCTCGGAGAAAACCAATTTAAAGGAAGGATCCATTTCCCTTGGACGGATGGGCTAGTGGTGAATTTTGGTCGACCAGAATCCAATAGCAATGTTCAGCAAGAGTTGCAGAAGGAACTTAAACTGGTAAACGTCCCCGGGTGGACTGGAGTCCTGCAGCAGTGTTCAACACAATTGAATTGCAAAATCACTGCTTATATGTCTTTCCTTTTTGTTTTTCTCTTCTTCATGCGACGTCTGTGATTGATGCTTGAATATCTCTGTGTATATCTATTGTCATGCAGTGTTCATTTTGGCAGCAAATTTTAATTTAGTTTTATTTCTAGTCTTTTGACGAAAAATGTCAAGATTTAGTCCAAAAAATCTTGTTAGTTTAAAGGGACTCTACGGAAGTTAAAATTTAAAAAATAATATATTTTCCTCCCCCTACATGCTCCAGCAATGTCCCACACTGTACTGTGAACTCACACCTATCCCACTCAATTGCCGCTATAAGCCTGCACT
>OMNZ01099898.1:0-10689 GCA_900303255.1 Lesueurigobius sanzi | reverse complement strand
TGGGGTTGAGATCTGGGGACTGGGCCTAGCCAGGTCTCCAGAACCTTGAAATGCTTCTTACGAAGCCACTCCTTCGTTGCCCGGTGTGTTTGGGATTATTGTCATGCTGAAAGACCCAGCCACGTTTCATCTTCAATGCCTTTGCTGATGGAAGGAGGTTTTCACTCAAAATCTCACGATACATGGCCCCATTCATTATTTCCTTTACACAGATCAGTCGTCCTGGCCCCAAAGCATGATGCTTCCACCCCCATGCTTCACAGTAGGTATGGTGTTCTTTGGATGCAACTCTCCTCCAAATAGTCCCTGGCGGCGTAGTGTGTTACTAATGGTAGCCTTTGTTACTTTGGTCCCAGCTCTCTCCAGGTCATTCACTCGGTCCCCCATTTGCTCACCGTTGATCAATTTGACCCCACGGGGTGAGATCTTGCATGGAGCCCCAGATCGAGGAAGATTATCAGTGGTCTTGTATGTCTTCCATTTTCTAATAATTGCTCCTGCAGTTGATTTCTTCACACCAAGCAGCTTACCTGTTGCAGATTCAGTCTGCCCAGCCTGGTGCAGGTCTACAATTTTGTTTCTAGTGTCCTTTGACAGCACTTTGGTTTTGGCCGTAGTGGAGTTTGGAGTGTGACTGTTTGAGGTTGTGGACAGGTGTTTTTTATACTGATAACGAGTTCAAACAGGTGTCATTAATACATGTAACGAGTGGAGGACAGAGGAGCCTCTTAAAGAAGAAGTTACAGCTCTGTGAGAGCCAGAAATCTTGCTCGTTGTTGGTGACCAAATACTTATTTTCCATCATAATTTGCAAATAAATTCTTTAAAAATCAGTGATTTTCAGGATTTTTTTTTTTCTCATTTTGTCTCTCATAGTTGAAGTGCACCTATGATGAAAATTACAGGCCTCTCTCATCTTTTTAAGTGGGAGAACTTGCACAATTGGTGGCTGACTAAAAACCTTTTTTCACCACTGTATATATTAAAGAGGATATACAACTTAATGCTCTTGAAGTAGCCCTCAGCTCGAAAAAGGTTGGCGAGCCCTGGTGTAGGATAAGTAGTACTCTTGCTGCCTTGTCATTGGAGGATGTGAGTGTGTTTTCACCTGAGTCCCTGCAGCTCGTCCAAAAGGCCCAGAGGAACCGACGACAGGCCGTTCAGCGACAGGTCCAGAATCTGGAGGCTGCTCAAACCCTGCACACATGAAATGTCAGTCCAGTAAAAAAACACAATATAACAAAACCCTGGACACATGAAACACCACTCCAATAAAAAATACAAAATACATAATGCAACCAAACCCTGGACATTTAGACATCAGTCCAGCCAAAATCACACAATATAACCTAAACCCTGAACACATTAGACGTCAGTCCAGTAAAAAACACAATATAACAAAACCCTGGACACATTAAAAGTCAGTCCAGTCAACAACACACACAATATAACACAAACCCTGGACACATTAAAAGCCAGTCCAGTGAACAACACACACAATATAACACAAACCCTGAACACATGAGATGTCAGTCCAGTCAAAAACACACACAATATAACAAAACCTGGACACATTAAAAGCCAGTCCAGTCAACAACACACACAATATAACACAAACCCTGAACACATTAAAAGCCAGTCCAGTGAACAACACACACAATATAACACAAACCCTGGACACATTAAAAGCCAGTCCAGTGAACAACACACACAATATAACACAAACCCTGGACACATTAAAAGCCAGTCCAGTGAACAACACACACAATATAACACAAACCCTGAACACATGAAACATCAGTCCAGATGAGACACCAGTACGATCATTTATCACTAATTACAAAGGCCCCACAAAGGAAATGACCATATATGGATAACAGCCTCTTGTTATTGGCTTTACACACTTGGCCACATGGACCAAACATGGCAGTATTTGTGAATGGGTGCATTATGGGATACCATACCTGAAAGAGCTCGGTGTCTGTGGAAGTCAGTGAGTTGTTGTGCAGAGTGAGTCTGCTCAGATTGGACATGTCTCGAAATAATCCACCCGGTAAATTATCCAGGTAGTTGTTAGAAAGGTCAAGCTCCTGAAACACAAACCGTTTTCGTAAATAACCACTTTTATATTCGGCTGTAGGGCAACACATGTTTTTGAATATTTTCACTACTTTTGGACTCCTTTTCTGAGATAATAATTGGACCTCAGTTCATAATAATAGTAATCTTTATTTATAAAGCACTTAATATATAAATAAGTTTACAGTGCCGAACAGCAGCAAGCAACAAGAATAAATAAAACAGATTAAGAGAATAGTAACTATTAAATTATAAAAAGCCAATCTATAAAAGTGAGACTTAAGAAGAGATTTAAAAGATGATACTGATGGAGCAAGCCTTATCTCCTCAGGCAGGTCATTCCAAAGTCAAGGAGCCCGGACTGAAAAGGCTCGATCGCCCTTCGTCCGGAGCCTCGGCTTCGGAACAGTAAGCAGGGACCTGCCTGAGGATCTAAGGCTGAGGGGGGGCTCGGGAGTTAAAAGTTCTATGATGTAGCCAGGAGCTAGGACTAAACGAGCTTTAAAAGTAATCAGTAAAACGCACTGGCAACCAGTGAAGAGAGGCTAAAACCGGGATGATGTGTTCTCTTCTGTTAAAAGTGAGGAGCCGAGCTGCTGGAGGCGCAAGAGAGTGTATGTTCTGACAGAGAAGACATTCAACTTTGTGACAGTTTTTGTTTGTGGATTGGCCCAGGAATTACAGAGAAATTAGTAATAAACTTAGACTAGAAATCTGCATTTTGACAGGGTGATGGTGGGTCCCGACACCACACCTGAGAACCACTTCCTGTTGGCCACTGTAGGGTAAAGACCACTTCCTGTGGTGCTATTTTACCATTTGTTACCATCAAATTAGTTTTAGCTTTTAGTTTCCGGGCAAAAACATGTACATTTACAAACACAGAGGTCTCCTCTGGTTAAGTATTTACATCCTGTGTAAAGTTTTATCCAACAGCTGCATGATTTCAGTTACGTACCATTTAAATACATGTATGTATTTATTTCAAGAAGACTAACAGTTGTTACCCTAGGAAGTTATCAGGAAGTTACTGGTTACTACTAAGGCATAGAGCCTATTGCCCTCCGGAATATTAATATTTACTGTATTGTACTGTATAAGTACACTATAAGGCCCCTTCCTGTTGTTTCTCAAGTTTCCATCCTGAACAGAACCTGATTTCTAGTTCACCAATTTGACCCCTGGTGCAGTCACCCCCATCCAGTTTTTGTAGTTTTTAAAGTTATTGCAATACTTTCTTTATATCTAATACTTAAAAATGTTCCTTTGCCAATTTTTTGTGCAGCTTTCTCAGTGCGAGTTGCTCAGTTCTGTCCTCAGGGAAAGTCAGTGGGCGAGAAGCAGACGTCAGCAACATCCACTCGCTTTTACACAAGGAAACATTTCACTGACAAACACAGGAAAGCGTGGACTGACCTCCACAGACGAGAGGTTAGCGAAGGCAGACGTTCCCAGCGTGGACAGCCTGTTGTTAGCGAGCTGCAGCGACCGGCTCCCCGGGGGCAGCTGGTGCAGCGGCGGGAGCGCAGACAGACCCAGGCCCCCGCAGTTCACCTCCAGGCCACCGGGGGAGCAGCGGCACGGGGGCGGGCAGGGAGCGGCCAGTGGGAGCAGCGCAGCGAGACACAGGACGCACATAACCCCTGGGACAGAGAGAGAGAGCAAGAAGATAGTTAAGAAAGTTTTCAGAATTCAACAAGATGGACAAGTGCACTTTGCTCTTATTAACCAGCAAAATCCAGAATGGTTTAAATCTTTTGTGGAAAGCACAGACTTTTGGGGGTAGTTTTCTTCTGATTAGATCACGCAAACCTCGTTTTAGCCAATCACAGCTGAGTGTCAAATACAGCTAAACAACAAAGAACTAAAGCAATATGTGGAGCAACCCCCACGCCACCAAATGGTTCCCACCCCTTTTTAGGTGATAACACTGTCCTCCGTACATTCAGATGAATGTGGCGACATCGGCTCAGAACTTCACATTTACGTCTGAAGAAGAACATTTTATTTACTTGTCTAATATTGTTCGAACTGCTCCCACAGTGGAGTGTTTTAAGTCTCGTCTTAAGACACACTTTTATTCTCTGGCTTTTAACACGGCGTGAGTTGTGTGGTCCTCTGTGTTTTTATTTCTATTTATTGTTTTATATTTAGTCAGTGGTGGAGCTAAGGATAACATCTGATTTTTAAGTTTTTGTGCAGCACTTTGGAAACGTTTTTGTTGTTTAAATGTGCTATATAAATAAAGTGGATTGGATTGAAGATGACAGGAGAGTTGTTGCTCCAGAGAATTCACAAAGAGGACAGGGTAGTTATGAAATACATGGTTTCATGTCACAACACACGGACAGAGAGCAGTCTCTTTTTCCTTCATCATCATGCCCATGGTGACTTTTAACCAGTAAATATTCAGCCTTGTTAAACATAGGGCTGGGTACCGTTAAACGATATCAGTCTGGTATCGAAAAAATAATGAAGGTACTACCGGTATTGAAAAATAAATTAGTACCGAAAACATATTTATCTTTAGAAAGCAAATTTCTCTTCCTGGTGGATCTGAGACTGCAGTAAAGAAAGGGCTGGGGTGTTTCAGCTCAAATAAATGATAAAAAACACTAAAAGAAACAGTATTTTATAGAATAAATGATCATTATTGTTCTGTTTTATGGTTAGGGAGTGACGCACTTCAGACCAATACGATATAACATTCAGTCCCTCTGTGTCAGACCCATGAACACTTAATAACTCTGTGTCAGACTCATGTAAACCGAATAACCTGTTCCGTTTGTCCACACTCACATCTGCTGCTGATGCACATCTGTAAAGTCACCCATTCACGCTGCAATGTGCTAATTTGCTGTTTTTAAAATTATTTCATGCATGCCCTCATAGTTTTATAATTCTTATTATCACAGCTTATTATTTATCATCGTCAAACTGAAGAAAATTCCTAGTCTCTGAAACCTTTCATTGACAATGGCAATAATAGTAATATTAATAATACAATAATATAATAATATTCAGATTTGTATAAGTGATTTGACACACACACACATACACTCACTCACACATACACACACACATTGCTTATCTGCCTCCTCTTTAATTCCGCTCCCTCTGTGTTTCCCAAGAGTCTTGTTACAGTGGCTGACTCTGGCTCTTTCCAATGGATTATCAGAGCCACTGTTTTTTCTTTATCTCACTTTAGAAATGTGTGTGTGTGTGTGTGTCTGTGTGTGTTTGTGTGTGGATATGTACGTGTGGCCTGTGTGTGTGTGTGTGTGTGTGTGTTTAAGCCGAGCACCAACAAAGTGTGATAGTGAGGAAAAATACCAAACGACTTTTCACTCTTGGCTTCCTGCAATTCAAAAAAAAAGCAGTTCATAAAAATGATGACAGCAACAACAACAAAAATTATAATTTTGAGAAATATAATGACATCAAATTATTAGGAAAAGTTCTGAAATATGATCTTTTTGTTATTATTTCCACGGGGGGAGACCTCTAGACTCCTTTTTAGATCTACATGATGTATAAACGTGAAAGTGGTCCTTCAGTTTTGATCCACCATGGGCAGGTTCGGCCCTCGATCCATCAGGAAAGAATGTGGCCAGCATCCAGCAAACAGTCCTACCCCTGGTTTAGTGGCTTGGTTTTCATTTTGGCACATTTCCTCTTGGCTTACATCACACATTATTATTAAAATGTATTTTTCAGCGTTTCTTTTGTCACACTAGGCCTCTTCTCGTCTGCTGTTGTTTGGTCTTTCTCGAGTCGGCACGCACTGGGCTCGTGCCAGGCTGCACGCACTGGGCATGTGCCAGGCTGATGAAACTGGGCGAAATCCCCCTGTATGGGTCAGTCACTCAGAGGGGAAGGCTGATGTGCGGGGAGGTAGCATCCTAAATATACAGTATGTGCAAATATACTACACATTTGGCTGGACCTGAAGAAAGTTCACTAAACAAATAAATGACCTAATCTTTTCAATAAGGAGTAATTACACTGCAAAAAGTCATATCTGGATAAGTTAAATTTGCTTGAATTCAGAATATTTTACCTTATTGCCAAGTAAAATAATGTAAGTAATAAGTATCTAAGTATCTAAAAAAAAAACATCTTGCACTAAAAATTAGATAATAATACTTGCAAAAATACTTCCATTGGTAGTTACTTTTACGTGGTCAAAATCACTCAAAATAAGATCAAATATTTTGAATTCATGCAAATTCAACTCATCATCATCACTTTTTGAGGCGTATTGAATGATTCAAAATTTCTCCAGAGAATTCTATGGGAAATTGTAACTTCAATGACCATTTTGATGTGTCAACATACCAGACACCTGGTTCAGTTTGTTGTTTATACTTTGTGTAGCTGAATAACCATCAATGTATTACATTAGCATACTGTACACCTATTCAGCCTGTTGTTTCTATTATATTGTTATTATAACTTGCCTTTCAAGATCCAATCATTTTAAACTTTAAAAGGAGTTCAGTCCTCCCACCGGAAAACGGAGCTCAATTGTGAAGATCCAGACCCTCTATGAAATGAGTACGAGGGTATGGTGGGACCAGGCTAGAAAGAAATAGAAAGCTTTATTTTCTACCAAAGGAGAAATTCATCAAGACCTGGAGAGTACAAACATGCTTAGTGGATCTAACAGATAAAAATACTAAATTAGTAGAAACAATGTTCTTCTCTCATTCTGTTCTTGATCTCGGATTTCGTAAAATAAATTTTCCCCCAATAGCGACAGTGGCGCAGATGGTAGAGCGAGTCGTTTCATGATCGGAAAGTACAGGGGTTCGAATCATGGCTCCTGCAGGTGCAGGCTGTCATTGTTTTCCTGGGCAAGACACTTCACCCAATGTCTAAGTGTGAGGGGTTGGTGGTGGTCAGAGGGACCGTGAGCGCAGATGTGAGCAGCCTCACTTCTGTCAGTCTGTGGCTACACATGTAGCTTACCACCATCAGCCTGGAGTGAATGACCCCCCTCCCTTTCATGTGTGAAGTGCTTTGGGTGTGACTTGTGTCATATGAAAAGCACTATACAAATAAGATTCCCTTCCCAAAAATGTGACTTATACTCCAGTGCGACGTATATGTTTTTTCTTCTTCATTATGCATTTTTTGGCTGGTGCGACATATACTCCAGTCAGTGCGACTTATATACCGGAAAATACGGTCTATAAAAAGTTTAAAAACTCATGTAGGCTGTTGACGATGTTGTGGTGTCACATGAACGCAACCTATTTAGACTTCCGTTAGGAACCGGTCGCTCTTGATGTCTTCGAAGGAGAAGTGGAAAGTGATCTTCTGTGTGAGAACGAGGCAGCGCTTAGTTCAGACGGCCGTGTTTTTACCGTTTCACACATTTCAGCAGTGGCTCAAATGGAGCTTCCTTTGTGAGATTGGATTAGTTTTTAATCTGCTCTTATGTCATGGCTGGGTTTTAGCACCTCGGCCTGTGCCTCCACTGCACGGTATTTGCAACAGTGTCTTTGAGGACGGGGGACTCCAGCCTGTTTGACTCTATCAGCTGCTTTCATGGCAAAGAGCTACCATACAGCTGTGCTCATAAGTTTACATATCCTGGCAGAATTTAGATTTTTTTTTTTTTTTTGTGCCTTTTTTCAGCGAATTTGAATGATAACACAAAAATCTCCTTTTTCACTCATGGTTAGTCGTTGTGTGAAGCCATTTATTGTCAAAAAATGGTGATTTTGTCCTAATAACATGCACCGACAGCTTTGAATGGTTACTAAAGGCAACCATTATCACAGTATAAAAAGTCAGTAAGTTTCTGGGCTCCTGACAGACCCTTGCATCTTCCATCCAGAGCTGCACTGTCGAAGAAAAGGAAATTGAACTGTATAGGCGAGGAATACTGTATAAAAAGATACTGAGAATGTATTCAAACTCTAAGAAGTGGAAAAGGGATTCTGTTGAAACCAAACCACGCTCTGATAGACTAACAAAAGGTTCAGCAACAACCGGCAGGATTGTTTTTTTCTAGATACTAATAAAAACCCACAAATAACTTCAGCTGAAATACAGGACTCTGAAAAACGTTGTATGGCTGTTTCAAGATGCACAAAATGGGCTGCATGGTCGAGGCGCCAGAAGAAAGCCATTGCAACACAAATACACCAAACACCAAAGAAAGCAGCTTCAACATTTAGAACAAAGTCATTTGGAGCGATGAGACCAAAATTGAACCTTTTGGCCACAACCATAGATGTTATGTTTGGAGAGGAGTCAACAAGGTCTATGACGAAAGGTGCACCGTTCCTACTGTGAATCACTGATGTTTTGGGGATGTGTGAGGTATAGGAAACTTGGTCTAAATTGATGGCAGGATAAATGCAGCATGTTCGCAAAAAATACTGAAGGAAAATGTGCACTCATCAGCCCTGAAGCTGCACATGGGTCGTACTTGGACCTTCCAACATGACAACAATCCTAAACACAAGGCAGCGCCGCCGCTTCCTATACGCTGGTAACGTGCTTTGACCAAAAATTTCGGCTTAAGGCACTAAAATGGCTAGCAGCGGCCCTGACACAAGGCCAAATGGACCTGTCACTGGCTACAGCAGAGTAAAGTGAAGGTTCTGCAGTGGTCCCTTTGTCTCTTGACCTCAATATCATTGACCCGCTCTGGGGAGATCTCAATCGTGCAGTTCATTCAAGACAGACCTAGCCTGCCATACCAGCCTGGCTTCCTCCATGTATTATAAACCTGGGAAGACAGTCTGAGAGTCCGAGGCTTGATTGGCTCTAAATCCCCGGTCAAATCTGGATGGACCAATCACACAAACCTGCTCTCCTCTTCTCCTCTCCATAAAGGCAATTTTGGCCATTTTTACTCATAAAATTCCAGATTTTTATATCAAAACATAAAATGAATGAATAAATAAACAGCAAAAGTTTCAAATTTATATCGTTCAATTAAAAGTTTTTCCGTATTCACCTGCCGGGCCTGCAGATGACACCTAACGGCCCCATGTTTGATATTTGATCCCGTTGGCGTGGCGACGATCTGTAACAGACCCAGGGGCCCCAGCACGGGCCCCAGCTGTCCGTGAGGGTGACACCAGACCTCACTCAGGGCCTCGCTCTGTCCCAGCCCTGTCTCTGTCCAGACAGCGCTCTCCTGTTACAGACTCATGTCTGAGATGGTTCTGTGGTCATGACCTGGTCCAACATTCTCACACTTACTTCACTGCTGTGACGGGGCATAAATATATATATATATGAGGAGTCCGTTTGCAAAAGCAGACACGTGCCTTCCACAAAAATCAATGTGTCACCTGTAGAGTTCGGGGATAAAAGTCTAAAACTATTTAGCAAAAAATGTCAAACGGAGATATCTGCTTTTGCAAATGAACTCTTCATACTGTATTTATATTTTTATTGTTGCTATATCATTACTTCCTGTGTGAGTACAAGCCACCTCACAGTCTGTCATCTTTTCACCAAAAAACTTCCAAATGCACTATACCTGATTTTTGAATTGCAAGTTATGAAAGAGTAACGTGCATAAAACGCGCTCAACTCACAAATACTCTCTGACTGGGTGCAAAATCCTAGGAACAGTGTATAAACGAAAGAAAGGCCTTGTCAGGCTTACAGGCAATACAAGTTAAAGTTCTTCCTGACTAGGAGTGCTGTCTTTTCTTTTGTTTATAAGTTATGAAAGAGGAAATGGGTAACTTCAATTGATAGTTGTGGTCCAAACACATCCCCATATGTCACAAGTCCATCAGTAACTCACTGCCTCCATATAATCCAGATCCTTATTTACTGTATTTGGATGAGACACACTGTATTATTATCATTTACTCCCTTACTATTGTTGTTACAATGTATAATAGTCTTGTCTAAATCTGTCTAAGTCTGTTTTTATTTTGTCTCACATGCTAAAGGCGCTACACTGGGATGAAATTTGTGTTGTCCTCCTTTAGTATATTGTCAACTCAGACATTTGTAGAAATAATACTGGCACCTAAATATTTTTTTTTTTCCCCCTCACCTCAATTTCATGTATTTTCAGGCTACTTTTCTTGCATTTTTGTGACAATGACACAAAAAGTGACCCCGCAAGAGGACCCAAAATATGGAATTCACTCCCAACCCACTTCACAGGGCGCTCAATATCTCTTGAGGTTACACTGCAAAAAGTCCACTTAAAAAAATAAGAAAAAAAAATACTAAAATAAGAAAAATAATACTTAAAACAAGCAAAATTATCTGCCAACAGAACAAGAAAATTTGACTTGGTAAGATTTTCAATATTATCTTTTTTCAAGCAGTAACATTTAGAACTATTTTCTTAAAACAAAGAAATATTCACTTATTTTTGGTCTTGATGACTAAAATAAGAAAAAATGGCTTAGTAAATATAACTTGAAATTGGAACAGCAGATCTAAATACAAGCATAGAGTTGGGTCTGTTTTGGTTTGATACTTATATTTTTCCTTTTCTCTTAATACAAGATCATGAGAAATCTTTAAACAAGAAATTATATCTTATGAAATTCCAGTTCAGGTACTTTAACTTTGGGTCAATCATCTTAAAATGTGTAAAATACTTCTTTTAAGCCT
>OMNZ01099894.1:0-18209 GCA_900303255.1 Lesueurigobius sanzi | reverse complement strand
TAGATGAAATCACCCAAAATGCTGGTTTCTGACCAAAAAACTGAGAAAACTGCCTTTTTGAGATGTCACTAAAGCAAAAAATATTATAATCAAACAACTGAAAAGTGTTTTCATTATATAATACAACAGAAACAACAGTGAGAAAAGGCTTTATTTAGATGTTAAAGCCACGAGGGACATTTATTTCCCCATATTTTCCTGCTCTACTAAATCTGTCTTTTTTCCTGATAATTCATCTTAGACTAGGTTTACTATGGGCATGTCATAGCTATTTTTGTTTTCAGGACAGAGCTGTCTGTTCATCTAGAGAGTCGCTGAATTATTTTATACTACTATATTGAACACAGGGATGTTGTTTTGTTGCACAGACAGACGTGTGGACAACAGTGGAACTGCAGGTGGTAATGTCTCTCTCTCTCTCTCTCCCTCTCCCTCTCCCTCTCCCTCTGCCTCTGCCTCTCCCTCTCCCTCTCTCTCCCTCTCTCCCTCTCCTGCTCTAAAAAAAATATTTTATGTGACTTGTGCGATCTACAGAATCAGTCCCTTTCTGTCTAGAGGCCTGACTTTTTTTTTTTTTTTACACAAGCTCCGTCAGATCGTTCTCGACCCCGCCCCATCAAAAAACCTAATTGACGTGTATAGACGTCATTGGCAGTCAACGTGTGGATTTTAATTGACGTCTATAAATGTCATTGGCAGTCAATTAGTTAAGCACTAGAGGAGCCAAACTTTGGCAGATAATTTTGTTTGATTAACAACAAGTCTTGTGCTCTATTTGATGGATGCTTAAGATCTGTTGTCTAGTAAATAGAATTGAATCACTCTTAATTTCAGGATGGATGGGTGAGTTGGACGAGTATTCCCTCCGCGGAGACTGCCCAGTCAAACGTGGACTGAAGTGGGTGGCCAGTAGCTGGGTAAATGTGGATCCAGATCATCTCCAACAGGCCCGATACCAGAGACTAGTGGCCCAGAGACACCAGGCCAAGTCAGGCCTTGAGGACTACTACCAGCCTCTCTCACACAATAGTCTCCACCAGGATCTATAGCCAGAATTATGGTCACTTTTCTTGTTTTACTTTACTTTCTACTGTCTCAATCGGGAGATGTTTTCTCCTCATTGACCACATTCAGTTTTAATTAATTATTTATTTATTTTCAACCATACATTTACAAGTGTGTGCATTTTTTGCAGTAGTTTTGCAGATGAAGATATTTCAAGTATGTATTTTAATTGACCCTTCGCAAAAGCCCCATCCCCCTGGGTTACTGCTACTAGCAGTTATGCTGCAGGGTGGTGCAGCAGTTAGCACTCGTGCTTCACGGCAAGAAGGTCCTGTATTCGATTCCCTGGCCAGCCCTATCTATGTGGAAGTTGCATGTTCTCCTCGTGTCTGTGTAGGTTTACTCCGGTTTCCCATACCACTAAAAGCATGTACAATAGGATCCCCTCTGGGGCCAGGACTCCCCTGAAAAAAGAGATACTTAATCTCAGTGGGACTTTCCCGGTTAAATAAAGGTCAAAAATGCTTCTTGACCCCAAGGTGTACCGGTGGTGGCGACTCTTTGGTACTTACATGATGTTGGTGAAAGTATCAGATTTTTGGAATTATACCTGATATTGTATTTCTTCCAAAATCTGCTCCAATATCTGATACCAGTATTGGATCGATGCATCCCTATTTGCAGTGTTGGGCAAGTTACTTTAAAATTGTAATATATTATATATTACTAGTTACAACTTTAAAAATGTAATATGTTTGTATTACATATTACTGCTGCAAAAATGTAACTGAATTACACTTTGAGTTACTTTTGGCTAAATATGAACAGAAAATAGTGAGAATAATGCCACAGCATTATTTTCAGTATAGTCAAAGATTTCCTTTTCCTCAGCCGTCCACATTCTGAAGTGTTTTGTTTTGATGATGTTGGCTACACACGAGCCTCTTTCTTTACCCGTATCAACCTTATTTGATGCTGCATCTTATTTGGGGGAAGTTGCACTTGTAATTTAAGTTACTTAAATTGTAATGACTAATATATTACTGTATTTTGTTTAAGTGAGATAATATCAGCCTCAGTTACTGAAAAAAGTAATATATTCCTGTAACTAGTTACTTTTGTAATGAGTTACTCCCAACACTGCCTATTTGCGACTAGCATCAGACAGATCAGATACTCACTGATGGCTGTCGCAGCTCGTCTTTGGTCATACAATGGTTCGATTTTGTCCCTGTCTCACTGTAAGATCTACAAACTGAGTTTTTTTAGCTGCAATTTAAGATTTTCCCTGCGATGAGTGATCATTTGTTTCAGACGGACAAAATCAGTTCACCCGGCTGAGGCATATCGCTCCACCATTCCCAGCTTGGTTTACGTTTATGATTGAACGATGGCCGTTTGGGGGTGGGCTTTTGCGAATGGTCAATTATTGTCATCATTGGATTTAATTATTATAAATAAAATGATACTGTATTGGTTATTACAACTAAAGAAAGCCCACACTTAAATAGTATCTACAGTTTATAACAGATTTATTTTTGCTATTTTACCTATGAACTGCAGAAACTACGTTCCCTCATATTCTTGTTTGCACATGATTTAGATGTCCATAGGCAGCAGAACATTTTCCTTCAAACCATGCTTTTTATCAAACATCCACAAGTGATTTTGTTCATGTTTCCCAGGCCCAGCGGTATTACTTTGAAGAAGTGCCACTGCGTTTTAGCCATATCATGAGATGTATTTGAATGTTGACATGACACAAGTCCTATTTTATGTATAAAGGAATGAACCAAATAGGACCATTATTAACCACATCTTTGGTTGACATTCCCAGTGACCTATTTATTTATCGTGTGTGTCCTAACCTCACAACTCAAATGTTTATGCATTTATTATGTCTCAAATCTTTATCCGTGTGTTATTTATTGCAGATGATATTTGTTTCAACAATATGCTTATTTATTAAAACATGGTATTGCACATGAGTCTACATTCTACATTCTTTGTGGTTCTCAAACTGTGGTACTTGGGCTTCTTCGTGTGGTAATCAGACTTTATTCATTAACTGGAAACTGGAAAAGTTAGTAATAATTTTATGCACAATGCATTTACATAGTGTATTTTGATCTGGTTTACACATGGTTTAAACATATATTAGCCCAGTACACTAAAGGCTTTTTAGAAAATGTAAGTAGAGAATTATAATAAGGGGGAGTGCCTTTGTCTCTCATTTCTCTTATGGTTTAAACATAATTCTAATTTAGGTCAATTTTAGAAGTGGTTTAGCCTAATTTGTTCTTGAGCTAGATCTGGTGGTACTTAGGAAGTCAAACATTTGATGAGGTGGTGCCTAGTGTGAAAAGTTTGAGAACCACTGTTCTCAGTTATTGGAAAAAGTATGAGACAAAATAAACTTAAATTTGTGTTGCATTTGCCATTTTTTTGCAATTTGTGCAATAATCCGCTAGATGGCACCAATTGTCAAGTACTTCATAGTCTCAAACTAGAACAAAACTTAAGATACTTTATATCTGTCAAGTTTCAGTGGGACTTTGACTGCCAATCCTTAAGAAAACACTGGCTACTGTACACAAGTGCAGCAGCAATGGACTTGATGGTGGTTGCATAACTGGCTAACCAGACCAAACATCTGACGTTTTCTATGTAATTGAATGTGAGAAACACGTGGTGCTACTGGCGCGTTAGCAGAGTTTCAACTTCCTGCAATAATGCATAATGAAACCCCCGAAGCCAATGAACGGACCAGTTTAAATGTGTTTTAATTAGGGCGTGAAAGCCTGTGTGTGTCCAGTCAGCAGCTTCCGGGCACCTGTGAGCGTTTATCTACAGTTATTTGCGTAGTTTCAGGTCAAGGACATTTGTAGCGTAATAAACCCATCCTTGTGACTCTCTGATTTGGACGCTGCTGCTGATGCTGTGCGCAGCGCACTGCTCCTGTGCGGCCAATCACGTCCACCGCAGCGGCAGGGGGCGGGGCCAGTGTCCCTCACGGCTCGCTGACAGCGCAGAGGATCACATTTTAGTCTGTCGAGGCGCGGCATCACGCACAGGTTCATGGTCTTCTGACTTCGCCTTTTCAATACCAAAACGATACTCTTCTTAAGGCACAGTATTACTTTCATTTAACTGTTATCCATGAGATTCTTCAGGCTTACCTTCAAGTGCTTCGTCGACTGCTTTTGAATCTCCGGTGTCTACGGCTATTCTGACCGCGGCGCTTTGTGAATTTCCATCTCTTGGCTGAGCTGATGAAAAAAAAAAACCTAAACTGAGATAATTTATGACGAGAAAGTGAAATAAATTCAAAGAATAACCGGTGCGCTGCGAAGTGCCTACATCCAGTCTGCCAGTGAAAGTCCACCGGTGCTCAGACATAATCCAACTTAAACTGCCTCTGGCTGGAAGAAATATTTTAGAAGCTTGTCCTAATATGTCACCTGAAGTGGAAGACAACAATCATGGTAAGTAACATTTCATACATATTGTCTGTAATGAGCTCCCGGCTCCACATTGTGCGTCAGTCTTCAGTCCAGTGATGTATTCACCCACACGTGACTAGAGATCAATCGGTTAAAAAAATCCAGTAGGCTCAATTGTGACTTTGTCCATTATTGCCCACTTGATCTACCCCAGCCCCATATAATTATAGCCTGTATCCCAATGGTATAATCCTGACTGAATCTGCACGATATAAACTGGTATCGATGCATATCCCCCTTTACGCTTCCCCTCAAACTGCTCTGATCTGGATTGAGCTGCCTCTCTTGCATCCAGACCTGAGCGGCTTTGACACCGAAAGATGTCACTAATGAAATCTAATTTAATTTTCGGCTGTTTTACTCACAGCTATATTAGTGCCATGTTGATGGACACAGTTCCAAGAAACAGCCCTGCCACAGTGAGCACGTGCATCTATTACCCACTTGCTGTGCACCGCAGCTCTTTTATTTTATCAGTGTCAGACTGTCAAATAAAGGCCTCAACTGACCACATAGGTCTTGTAAAAAAATGTACCAAAAGTTTTCAAAAAGCAATCTTCTGGTTGTATTGAAGATTATGATGAGAAGATGAAAATATAGGCTTCTGAAGTGAGGAGTTGGACATCATGCCATCAAAAATATTGCCTCTCAGACTCTTACCTCAAATTATTGTCATTTCCTAAAAATTCTTACCTCACTGGCATCAGAAGTGTGGTTTAACTTTTAGATATTATACTATACACCATTCACTGATTGCAGTGAATGGTGACTAGGACTTCTGCCTTAGCACCACGTTGCGTCTAACTCCTCCCCTCATGAGGAGTATATTTCCCAGTTTCCAGGCCATGGAAAGTTCAGATAGGTACTTGGTGAGAGGCAAAATGTTTTCAACTCAAAACTATACCATCAAGATGACTGCTTTTTGAAAAGAATCTCCAATGGAGGCCACAATGACTGAGAATTTACACAAACGTGGTCTGGTTATTTTATTTCTCTCCAACAAGCACATATTCTGATAATGTTTTACTATGTTTAATTCAAAGCTTCTTATTTATCTTGTGCTTAATACGTGATCACATTTCTTCTGTTAGTCTTATCTGTCTCCTAATGGCTCATGCAATTGGTGTTACTCTGTGTCCAGGCGAGATGCCCCTTCCACAGCTGGAGGCAGGGACTCTCTCAGAGGAGGAGGGTAGTGGGTCTGTGCGGTCCCTGGTGCCAAGCGCAGGTTCCGGATGTGGTGATGGCGTCGGGGCTGGCCCTCCTCCAGTTACTGATGGCACTGCAGCCAACGGGACTGTGGTGGTCCCTGCAGTGGAGAGAGAGACTTGGACCAGACAGATGGACTTCATCATGTCCTGTGTTGGCTTTGCTGTGGGCCTGGGGAATGTGTGGCGCTTCCCCTACCTCTGCTACAAGAACGGAGGGGGTAAGGCTCAGATATCACCTGAAAAGTGCCACGCCAATGTATTCATTTACTCATTGTGTCTGAAATGAAAAACAGAGCGATTGCGAGAAGTCTACTGCAAAGCTGGGAAATGTCAAAGTTAATTACATTAATTAGACGGTATATTCCCTACAAACAGCCACATAAAGCAGCCTTTTAGTCAGAACCTAGGCATCTGTCTCTAATAAAAGTCCAGAAGCAAATGAGTGCAAACATCTTACAGTAAGTAGCATTCCTGGACACCGAAACAGGGCACGTGGCTCAGAGCACGTACACCTACAGCCGTGCCCACTCTGTACTGTGCTATTTCAACGCGATAGGCACTACGTAGTTGTTCTCGTGTTGACCCCCCTTCACAGTCAGACCTATGACCATGTGTACTACTGAACTAACCGTTTAAAAAGCTTCTCTGGAAATCCACTTTTATTGCACTTATCTGTCCTTTCATGAACCTTCTGTAGCTGGAGTCTATAGTCCTTATCTTAGCCCTACCCACTGTTTATTTTATGAATGTACAAATGTGTCAGGGCAGCTCCCCCTCCCTGGTGCTGTGTCTTGTGACCCAGAGCTCTCATACCCACCTTCTGGTATCGTATAACAATAGCCAGTCTCACACAGTGCACCCCCGTAACTCCTGCCCAGCATTAACTCCGGCTACCTTGCTCTCCCTCTGATAAGAAAATACAGGTTTATGGCTCACTGTAACTGACGTTTAAGCAAGTATGTTGCAGGATTCAAAGTTCTTGGAAAAGAGAGTGTTTACAAGCTATTTACGAGGCCATACATTTACTTAGATAATACGGTTTAGCCCTGATTCAGTTTTAAGTAGTCCCTAAGACTTGTTGTAGTCTTATTATTTCTTATTATTTTAATAAGGGACAGACTTATTGTTAAACATTTCACTCAATTAATGAATAGAATAATATACAAGCATTTATTTTATTTCAAATATTTGTTATTGTAGAAAAATGCCTAAAAATGAACAAACAAACACGTGTCTTTGCTGCGAGTGGTTCACCTCTCCTACGGCCCGACCCGTAACTTTACTGGGAGTGGAGACGTCTCCAGCTCATCTCCATGGAGACGTTGACTAAAAGCAGCCAAATATGATTTACCTAAGGTTAGGTCCTCATCCAAATCCATTATTTGATTACCCACTGCAAATTGTCTGTGTCTGGCTGGTCATTAGGAGCATGTTTTGTAAAGATGACAGCAGTAGAATCCAAAATGTCAGTGTACCTTTAAACTAGGATCTTGGTTTAAACAACAAACAAACAAAATACTAGTGTTATTATAACCCAATGGTTTAAACCATGGGTCAGCAAAGTTTTGGCACAGAGGGTAGAAATATATGTTTTTGCTTTCTATTTGTAAATATATAAATAGATTTGAGCAGGAATAAAATAAAATGTACCTTGACAAATGGTTAGTTCAAACTTTCAATGGGAGGCCCTTAGTTAAGTGAGCACCTGCAGTTGTGCTCAAATGTTTACTATGTACAGTAAACTTATGCATTTCATCGAATATGAATGATAACACAAAAACCTTTATTTCACACATGGTTAGTGGTTGTGTGAAGCCATTTATTGTCAAAAACCTCTTTGTTTACTAGAAACTAGCCAAATGTCCCTGATCAAATGTTTACATATTTACGTCTTGAAACAACCTTTTTTTTTCAGAGAATCCTATATTTCAGCTGATGTGAGTTGTTCTTTGATCCTGAACAGGCAGTTGTTTCCTGGCAGTTGTTGAAGGTCATGTAAGCGTTAGATGAGGGACATTTGAGTAGTTTCTGTTTCATTATGATTTCAAAAGAGTAAACTCAGTTCTTTAGCTATAAGTAGCTTCACACAACCACTAACCATGTGTGGACAAAAAGATTTTTGTGCTAACATTCATGTTTTATGAAAAATGGCCAAAAGATTAAAATATCTTGACCATTGCGAGAGAGGATGATTGCCTTGGCTGCAGTCTGTGCTCTATTCCCAGTGTGGCCCGTGGTGTTGCCAGTGTTGGTGTATTAAAAAAACCCAACAACCTTAATTCCATTCACGCTTTTCTTTGCATCTTTGCTCTGTCCTTTCTGTCTCTCCCTCCCCGTCTAGCGCAACACACGCTAATGTTTCCTTATAAGGTTATGGACCTTTTCTCTTGCAGAAAAACACAAAGGAACCACAAGAAAACACGCATCGCAAATATCAATTCCTGGGATTATTAATCTCCGTGTAGTCATGTCTTTTTGCTTTTGGAGAGCCTTTTCGACCACTGCTTTGTCCTGTTTTAATGCTCGTTCTGTGATGTGTCCGTCTTTCCTTCCTCTTCTCTCTGCGTCAGAGCGTGTCATGTGACTCCCCCTCCCATCTGCGCAGACTGTGTTGGCTATACCCATTTGTTTTATTATATCTCTGGAAATAGACAAGAGTCAAATGTCCAGTGCCAGGTGTTAAATATAGACTCATTCTTGTCTATGTATTTTTACAGCAAGTGTTATGTAAAAATGCAATGGGGTTATTTATAGTTGGTTCTGTAAAAGGGAAGCTACAGTGACGAGTGCTTTGACTCTCCAAAATAGGGCTGCAACAATAACTCTGCACCAGTACAATTCAATTTAAATTCATTAAAGGATATACAGTAGTTCATGACAACGGACTCGGTTGTCAATACTGGAATCAGATTGTGTCAAAAGTAAACCAGGACTGCACCAAGTCTGATCCTAGAACCAGGACTCAATCACTGTCAAATACATACATTTGGTTTATTGTGATACAAACCGATGTGAATACTACGAAGAACACTTCATTTGCAACATATTGTGCAGAGGGAGATTTATCTTTCGTAAATGCCTGTGTTTCCATGTTTTAAGTTCAAGGATAGCGATAGTTGTTAACATCCAAACATTTGTGGAATGAGACATAATTATCTCCTGCTACAGCATTATCTTTGGCCTTGTCTGCCCCCACTCCCTCCCCCAAAAGGAAAAACAAACCTTGCTGCTTATTACTAAATTATCTATCATTGTTTCGTAAGATTGATGTGCAAAAACTATAACGAGTGCAGTGATACTGTTTTCCCGTCTAGCCAGTCCTTTTGGATGACACTTTTCTTCATTTCAATTCAATAAGTTTTGTTGCCCTTTTTGTAGCAAGATAATAGCCTCTTTCAAACTTTTATTTTTGTTTAGGAGCCTGAGTAAAGCATCTCTTCTAGCGTACAGTGATTGGAGGGATCAGGATTTAATGAGTCTGTTTCTCTGACTGTTTCCCAGGGGTTTTCCTTATTCCCTACCTGCTGATCGTGTTCATTGGAGGCATCCCAGTCTTCTTTTTGGAGATCGCTCTTGGACAATTTATGAAGCAAGGAGGGGTTTCTGCCTGGAATATTGCACCCCTTTTCAAAGGTAGATATTCATAGAAGGTATTGTACAACTCCAACCAATGCTGCCGTTTCCTGTATGCACATAATGAGCTGTCAAGTGCTCCGAGCTGCACCACATTGATGCCATTTTAATTTTATGACATTGTATAGCTTTTTTAGTGTTCATTAATGTTATTCATCACAGGTAGCATGTGCTGCCTATTATTTCATAATTCCTAAACTAACTGGGACTAGTGTGTATCTATTCCTGTACAAGGTTTAGGAGTAGCACCCACAGGTAAAACACACAGACACATCAGGGACATCTCCAGCTGCAAAACATCTTTATTTGACAAAAGCAGGTGGTGTAGTTTTAAAAGTTTTTATATATCTGTTTCTAACCTTTAATAACCTATAATTGTAATTCTTGCACATTATTAATTCTTATACATTATATAAAGCAAAATTGTATTTGTTACTCATTTCTTTCCATCCTGTCTCCTCTTTCAGGTTTGGGCTTGGCCTCTATGGTCATTGTGTTCTTCTGCAACACTTACTACATCATGATTCTGGTGTGGGGTCTGTACTTCCTCTTTCACTCCTTCACAAACCCTCTGCCCTGGGCCACCTGTGGTCACCCCTGGAACACACCCAACTGCACCCAAGACTTCAGACGCTCCTGTCTCAACCACACTGCCTCATCTGCCTCAATCAACTCCTCCAACCTATCATTCTTTGAGTCTGCGAACCTGTCCACTGCCCAAAGTCTCCTCAATGGGACCTGCTGGGAGCATGAGGGCCTGCGTTCCCCTGTCATCGAATTTTGGGAGTACGTAAACTTATATTTTGCATATTTTATAGTGATTGAATAATAAGTGCCTGTATGTAAAAACGAGCAATCAAATAGGATCAACAGCTTTGTTATAACAGTCACATTATTAATGGGTGCATAATATTATAAAAATTAACATATACATAATTAAACAACTGCAATGACTGTATAATATACTTTTGCAGTAGTTCTCTGTATTTACATCAATCAAACTTAACACACACTGTAATAAAATAATGGACATAAGGGCAGAAGTCTGAGTACAGATGAATAAGGTAAGGAAGCACCATCAGAGACATTGCAGAGACACCAAACCTCCACCTCAGCGCCCACCATAGAGTGTACATTCATGGTGGAGATACAATTAGCTAGTTCTCCAGGAAGCCCGTTAGCATACGGGGACTGGCTCCAGAACCCAGAAGCTCCTATCGACTTTCCATTGAACCTATTTTGGCCTCTCTTTAACTAATTATTGGAAATAGTCTTGTTAATATGACCCTCCAGTGCTCATCTTACCACACGCTACAGAGTCCTGTTCTTTGTCTTTTAATATTTTCAATGTTAAAAGCCAACATGACAGCGAATCAAATGCTAGCATGAATTGTCTTTGTTAGCCCGCGCTGAACACTATGGGAAAAGCCATCGAGGTTAGCGCCATCTTTATTGCCCAGGCAGCCACAGCTCCCTGCTGCTCCCGAGGCAGAGGGCTCCCTCAAAGGAAATACAGACAGAACCTAAAATAAGAGGGAAATGATTAAAAGTAAAAGTAAACAGTGGGTTAAAAATAAAACAAAACTAAATACTTAAATACTGCTAAAACATACAGAGTTATAAGGTGCTGAGATACATAAACAGGCCTTAATGATTAAATAAATATCAGATAAAATCTAAAAAGGTGTGCCTTGAGCCTGCTCTTAAAAACATGAACGTTCTCTCTGAGGTCATCCAGCAGACTGTTCCAGAGGCACCATAAAACTGAGTGTGTCCTGACTGAACAGGGAATGACCTTAAAAGTACCTTCTAGTGAGCTACATATATATTAGACTTGGAAAAATGGAAATTGCTTTGTCACTGTGGCTCAGTTGTACAATTTAACATTATTACATTGTAAACAAAAAAGAAAGAGCTCTCGAGCTTTCCCTGACAAAGACATTTCAAGGACTGAAACATGTAGGTGATGTTTTAATCCACTGCCATGCAAAAAAATGTACTTTCTTTGAGTTTGGTATCTCAAAATGAAACAATTTCTGATTTACAATATGTAAGCAGAAAAGCAAACAGTTGCCATTACATTGATTTGTATCAGTTTTAGGGATGCACCTGTCCAGCTATCTACCGATACCGACTGATACTGTGAGATTTTCACAAAAGTATGCTTGTAGATGACTTATTTGTTGTTGTCATGTTGTTTGTTTGTTGTTTGTTGTTGTTGTATGCAAAGAAACTGCAGTGAATTTGCAGTGAGTGACAAAGTGACTGGACCTTGTTTGATTAAATAGACAATTTCCAACGTACAGTGACTTATCATTAATACATTATAAATATGTTTATCAGTGATTCTGTTACAGTATTTCTCAAACTAAAATACAAACACTAGTGGCCAATATGAGCCATGTCACTTTGTAACTCGCTCATAGTTTCTGCCTCAGCCCTGACTGGTTGAAGCTAGCATTAGCAACTGCTGCTAACTGCAGTTTTTTGCGTGGTGATCAATAGTGCTATTGCGGAGAGTAAAACAAATGTAATGACTGAATTCTACAGGTTCAGAGCTTTAAAATGATCTACAGCATGTCCATATTCACTGAAAGTATCCGCTCAGTATCAGATATTGGGAATCGATGCCCGATATTGACACTTTTACAGTATTGGATGGGTCATCCCTAATCAGTTTGTATCCACAGTGAGGTACATACTGTATTTGATAGTAGTTACAATGACATACTGTTTTTTCGTAGGCGTAAAGTGCTCCGTCTCTCCGGAGGTCTTCATGAGCCCGGTGCCATCAGCTACGAGATGGTGCTGTGTCTTCTAGTCACCTGGATCATCGTTTACTTCTGTATGTGGAAGGGAGTTAAATCCACTGGCAAGGTAAAAGCTTCTCTTTTGGCTGTGATATAACATGTTGTTGTTGTTGTTGGGGTTCGTAGAATAAAGCAATATGACTAGTCAGACCGGAGACAAAGCGTTAGTCCCAAATGCCTCTTGAATCAGATTTTGTATTGAGGGCTCAGACTCATGTGAAATCATCTTACACAAAATTACTGCGGGAGTTTTAGTATTTGAGTTTTCTTTGTGTAAGCAGTATTTGTGCTGAATTTAAATTTCTTTGTCCTCGTATGCACTTGTGTTGTTATTTGTATGTCAGATTAGAAAGTGATAGTTTTGTATTTGAAAACATGATGTTGTTTGGACAAATATCTATAATATATTAACTATACTTGCTTATTTTAACAGATTATGAATTAATGCTAAAGCTAATGAAATGTCTTGATCTTCCAATTTAGAAACTAATTTGTTTACATCATTTGGTGTCTGTGGTAAGAGCTCTTGGCAGAAATACTGGAGACTGAGGCAGCAGCTTTAAGCTGATTAGTAACTTCGGGTCAGAAAAGGGATTTGCACTTGTTCACAAAAGGAAGCATTACATTTTTATGAGTGACAGATTTGTGTAGTTGGTCACAAGGGTCATATTTGTCTGAAAAGGTTGCCAAAAACCCCTGCTATTGCAGGAGGTTTACAAATTGTCTGGCTTTCCATTTACAGGCTACCTTTTCTCCAATGTAACATGACAGGCCCATTACATCTGCAGGAGGGACCAAATGGGCCTCTTCTTATGAGTATTTACAGCAGGTAATGCTAATACAAGTGATCATGTAAAACATTCTTGGTAAAACCAAAACTTTAGCAGAGCATTAGCGATTGGACCATATTATTAACCTGTTTGAGTTAGCACATTTGTATACTGTACTTGCTGTAGTTGTGTAGTTTAGTTTCTTTAACTCAAAAGGTTAGAAATATTTCAGCTCTCCTTTCAGAACAGAACACTTATTTGTTGTATATTTTGTTCTTTTGTAGGTAGTGTATTTCACTGCCCTGTTTCCATACCTGGTGCTGGTGGTGCTGTTGGCCCATGGAGTCACTCTGCCAGGAGCTTTGGATGGGATTGTTTACTACCTGAAACCAGACTGGTCCAAACTTGGAGAGGCACAGGTGAAGAATGTCAAACCATCCCAAACAATGACCAACAGTCCAATGATCTCACAGCATTTGCTCTTGCTTCACCTGCATTAGGTTTGGATTGATGCAGGGACTCAAATCTTCTTCTCTTATGCCATCGGACTTGGAGCTCTGACTGCTTTGGGCAGCTACAACCGCTTCCACAACAACTGCTACCAGTGAGTGTGGGCACAACAATACTTCATCTTAATCCTCAACGCACAATTCTATTCTTCTATTAGACTCCAAAGTAATGTATTGGACGTACTCCCACAATTTCCTTCACAAAACCACATTTAAGGTTTGATTTAATACATACACATCTACATCAAAGCCTGAAATAGACAATGCCATTAGATATATTTGCTCAGTCAAAAGTTCTTGCTTGCATTAATAGCACAGAATTAGTTAACACTCTTGTAACATCTACATCCAATTCTGTTTGTTTGACATATTTATTTGCATTTACTGTATATTGACCAAATTCCTATTCCACTAAAGAGAGGCACTAAATTTTGCTGTTGACAATGTATTTTCTATTTGAGTGCCAGCCACTGGTCTTTATGCTCGTATCTGTCTACCTGACATCTCAGCACAATAATAGCTTTTAGGGAAATTGGTATTGATCTTAGATCCCCTCTCTACTTAGGTCAATATTCACTTTCAGTAATACTTCATGAGCATTACACTGGGATTAAGATGGGATTGTTTCTTTGCCCTATTTTATGTTTTCTATATGACTTTTCTGTACTTTTGCAGGGATGCGTTCATGTTGGCCCTTATCAACAGCGGGACCAGCTTTTTTGCTGGTTTTGTGGTGTTTTCTGTGCTGGGATTCATGGCTGCAGAACAAGGTGTAGACATCAGTAAGGTAGCAGAAAGTGGTAAGAATACAAATCCCTTAAAACATACCAAAATCACTACAAGGATCATACAATGGGAGCGTAATGGGTATATGTGTTAACAGGTCCTGGTCTAGCCTTCATAGCCTATCCAAAAGCTGTCACGCTGATGCCCCTTGCGCCTCTCTGGGCTGCTCTTTTCTTCTTTATGTTGCTCATCCTGGGCCTGGATAGTCAGGTAATGCACTGCAATAAAGGCCAAACTACGACCACAATAAATACTGCTGCTAGTGCTAATGCTAAAACCATATACCACAACTACTACTGCTTTCTGATCTTCTTTGTGTAATTCATTTCACAAGATCCCTCAAAGTAATGGATACATACATGTCAACACTGACTAAAATGATGTTTATAGAAGTAATAGAGTAAAAGTACCCAGTTACTCTCAGCATTTACCCCGGTCCAAAGTGCTCTCAGGCCCAGTCTAGACGGTGGAGTGTCCGACTGTTTCTCAGACTCGAGTTTGTCGCCTGCGTCCATTGTATTTCAGTCGAGGATTTGTCAATGAGCTTCTGTCTGATTCACACACAGCAGCTGTCTGTGTCAGTCCAGTCACATACTCCCCCTCTTTTTCCAGACATATGAGCTAGATCTGGAAAATGATCATCAACAATTTCATTTTTTTTTTTACATAAATGTTTTTTGCCACTAAAGTAAACCTTTGCACCCGTCCTTCAGAAAATACAGTAAATCACAAGCAAGAGTGTGATCTAGGAAATGTGTTCAGGAAATACTCTGAAACAATGTGCTTTAGCACCTCTCATGACCTGGAAACCTTTAAAACGGCTTTCTTCCTCTAACGTAATGTTTTTGCTAACTCATTTTAGGGATTATTCACATATGAAACATTTAAGTAGAGATTAATATGAACTAAAAATTATGTTTGGTTGTTACTGAATGCACTGAATGGTAATAGAATAAAATATACAATTATGTCATGGGGCCCTCGCAACTGTAGATACAGTATGTATGAGTCAATTCTCCCATCCTTCATACTGACTGTGTTCATAAAAGAAAGTTGTCTACAATGCAAATAGAAACCTAGAAATGAGTAAAAGTTTCTTAAAATCAGTATGCTTGCCCTTGTCACATTTACAGTCTGGATTAATGTTACTTTCATCCCATTATCATGTTTTTACTGTGCTGTAAAGTGAGTCATTTAAGTTAGTTTAGTTACCTGTGCTCAATGCTCAGGTCACAGTGGTCACCTCGGCCTCCGGCACTAATGCTCAGTGTTAATAATGGAACAGCTGTAATTTCAGTCAGTGTAACTCTACCTCTGCCTCACTTTCTCTTTCGCTTGTGCGCGTCTGACTGTCTTTGTCCTCCGCAGTTCGTCGGGGTGGAGGGACTCATCACCGGCATCATGGACATGTTACCTCCCAAGTCCGTGGTGGGATCCCTGCAGCGGGAAGTGGTGGCGGCCATCTGCTGCCTGATCTGCTTCCTTATTGACATGTCTATGGTGACCGAGGTACAGTGAAAAATGTTACTGAGGCCACGGGGCGGGTTCAGGTTTATTAGCCTGAAGGCGAGACACTACAGGTGAATAGGGACACATTTTAAATCGAGTGATGTCAACTTTTACTGTATAATATAGACATAAATGTGAGGAAAAATTTTAGTTTTCTGTCATTTTATGTTTTCATATAAGAATTTGGCATTTTAAGTGTAAAATGACTAAAATTGCCTATATTTTCAGCGAAATCAAAATAATGGATGAAGCCAGATTAAAATGTATGGTTTTATTTTAGATTTGTTCAGAGGGGATTTTTGATATTAATGAACTGCTTATTAGTGAATAAATCTGTACAAGTTTTTTGGGATTCAAAACTCCATAAATCAGACCAGGGATTAAATATAAAAAAAAAACCTGTGAACAAATCTTCAGAATATTGTTAAGTACAAGACTGGAAAGTTTGAAGTCTGTTGATGCTGAAGGAAGATGTCGATATAAGAATAAAAGAAAAACGTAACCCGCTGGAAATTGGCTTTAAAGTTTAGTAGCGTCTGCCCATGTGTGAGATGTTGTCTGTGTATTTTCTTCACTAACTTGTCCCAGAGAGAATATTATCATATATGACGTACATCGTCTTGTTGTGGACTTTCCGCACTCCACGTGGATACCAAATATGTAAATATTTATGCCTGGACATAGACACGCTGTTGAGAGGAGCAAGAGGCGAAGGAAAAAAGCGCGGCTAGAGTAATTTCCTGGTCCGCGGCTCGGCGAGACTTCATAAAATAACCAATCTAAAGGGTGACTTTGGTCATTTTTCTACTTTAACATGGTAGCTATGATGTTTAGGGACTAAACTGTTTCCCACACCATGAAAAATCAATGGTTTCACATGCCGTGTCTCGCCTTAACCTGCCAGTCTTTCTCTAGATCTTGAATTAGGATCTTGATGAGAGGTGTGTTGCTGGACTATTAGCTCTGTGTGCTACTAACGGCTACTGTGCTTGCTATTGCCATTTTACTGGGACATGAGGAAAAATTAGGTCACAAAGTAGTTTGAAAAAAGATACTAAGATAGTTCAGGTAGTTCGGAATGGCCCAAAACACGATTATTCTTGATACTTAGTAGTAGTGGTGTGCTGTTATCGGCGTTATCGTGCTGCGTTAACGTGAGACTCTTATCGTGCGATAAAAAAAAAATATTGCCGTTAATCTATTCTCAAAGTTAGGTTGGGAGCTGGTTCTATACTACACAAGCTATGATGACTTTCACCTTGATATTTTTGCCCACACGCTTTTCCGGGGTCTTTTGTGGTGGTCGTTAGTCCTCCAGCTCCAGTGCCAGTGCCAGTGCTTCGGGTGGCGAGCCCCACACCTCTGTGTTTCCTTCTTTCTGCTCCTTGTTTGTGTGTACCGCCTGCCTCTCCCGCTCCTCAAAGCCACGCTGCACGGCTGGCAAGCCTCGTTTTCGATTGCACGCGGGAACGATTCGCCAGTCAATTCATTCACGGTTTTGTGTGCGGTGGGTAGCTATCCATGGCCATCCAAGCCCTGCGTGCGCCTTAACGCAGCGGTGTCTTCAGTGGCACGTTGCTGCTGCTTTGAGCTGCTAAAGTTGCTGCTAAAGTTGCTCTTTGCTTTGCCTACATTACTTTGCCGCTGCTGTTTTGTCGCAACAATTAAGTGTCGCTTTGACACGTGAACTGACTGTCCACGACTGTGTTGCATAGTCCTCCTCCACAGTGGTTTTGTGGTGTTTTGGTGCTTATGCCCCTTAACTCACGCCCTGGGATTTGTCTTCCAGGCACCAGAAGGTCGTATTTAAATCAACTTTTGTTTTAATCGGGAACGCAGTGCTTAAACAGAAAGGTTTTAAAAATAAATAAATGTAAATTAAATGTAATATTTAAATTTAATGTTTTTCTACTCATGCAAAATAAAGCTTTTGTAAATGAAATGGAACTGTAGGCTATCTCTGCTTCAATAAACGTGCCTTCATACTGTAATACGCCATTTCCCCAGGAAGTCTGGGGTGGCGTTTTTGGGACATTTAATGCATCCTAATTCTAATAGTAATTATTTAAAGTTTGTTAACCGCTCAGCTGTCATATTCTGGCCACCTGGTTTGAGAAACCCGTTCTAAATGACTTACTTTTAGTCATTATTTGGGTAGCACACCTATTCCGAATGCCTTCGGCAGAATTCAAATGAGCCATTTAAATCTAGATTAATCTAGATTAACTCCAAGATTACAATCTAGATAAAAAAAATAATAATCTATGCCCACCTCTAATACTTAGAGAATTTAATTAGTGAATTTCAGGCACTCATTTGGGTTTTAGGATACCTAACACCTGTACTTGGCCTTGATAGCTTCAGCGAACAGAATTTCACATTTCTGGAACAGACCATTTGTTCTTATTTATGCCTGTGGCATGTATAGAATGGGATCGAAGTCAATGGGATTGTTTTTTGGTGTATTAGAGAA
>OMNZ01099890.1:0-10924 GCA_900303255.1 Lesueurigobius sanzi | reverse complement strand
CTCTCTTCCTCTCTCTCTGTCTCTCTCTCCTTCCTCTCTCTCTCTCCTTCCTCTCTCTCTCCCTCTGTCTCTCTCCTTCCTCTCTTTCTCTCTCTCCTTCCCCTTTCTCTGTCTCTTTCCGTCCTCTCTATCTTTCCTCTCTCTCTCCTTCCCCTTTCTCTGTCTCTTTCCTTCTTCTCTCTTTCCTCTCTTTCTCCTTCCCCTTTCTCTGTCTCTTTCCTTCCTCTCTCTTTCCTCTCTTTCTCTTTCTCCTTCCCCTTTCTCTGTCTCTTTCCGTCCTCTCTATCTTTCCTCTCTCTCTCCTTCCCCTTTCTCTGTCTCTTTCCTTCTTCTCTTTCCTCTCTTTCTCCTTCCCCTTTCTCTGTCTCTTTCCTTCCTCTCTCTTTCCTCTCTTTCTCTTTCTCCTTCCCCTCTCTCTGTCTCTTTCCGTCCTCTCTATCTTTCCTCTCTCTCTCCTTCCTCTCACCCATTTCCTTCTTCTCGATCTCTCCTTCCCCTCTCTCTGTCTCTTTTCTTCCCCAGGACCCAAATTGGGCCTGTTGGGGTTTAAGAGGTTAACGTCTTATACCCTACAGGACCCAAATTTGGCACGCTGGGGTTTAAGGGGTTAAAGCCTAGATCAGGGGTCGGGTCCCTCACAGGGTCATTAAGATTATTTCAACATACAATTTTCAAAATGAATGAAATGGTACTAATGTATTTGCATTCATATACAATTCATAAAAGACCAAATGAGTGAAATCAATATTTTAGGGAGTTGCTATCTAGACCTAGATCATTTTGTTTTGATACAATTCTTGTGCTGATAGTGGCTTTGCTGTTGGTTTCTACTTCGCTATGATTCGTTAAATGTCACTCACTCGGGGCATGATGGAGCCTGACCAACGGTAGAAATAGTTTGTGAAAATAGACAGGCTTGTATGTTGTCATCAGACTTCAACAAAATAACATAATAGAATGGTCTGGTGGTATGAATTGTGTGGCAGCAGTGAGTATGAAAACGAAAAAGCCCTGACAGCTGCATTTCAATAGATGTGAACTTTACTGAGGACCGACTGGAGATGGATGTAGATGTAGGTGGGAGTCAGTGTGAAGTTGCCTTAGGACATCAGACATAGTGTTTAGACATCTGATAGTCATCTTCAGCTCGACACCTGCTGTTCTGCCACAGGCCATGATCTCAGCGCCTTGTATACCACTCACCAGGACACGTGGATACGTACTGGAAAAACACCCACCAAATGTACAGAGCTCTACAGAAAACAAGACGACGAGGCTTTTAATCTCTCCGCAGTCACACCAACCATGTTTAACAGCAGCTTTGTGCAATAAATAGAGACCATACATCAACCTCTGCAGAAACTCACTTTCTTTCTAACACTGCAATGTTTACAATTGGAAAAAATAAATCACTTGACTGGGAGAGAAAGCCTTTTGTCATACGGGCTTGTCAAGTGGAGCATTTCAGCCTCTTCTCACTCATTGTGAAAGTAACCACTTCTTGACTGCTATTGTGTTTGCATTTTATCTCTTTACGTAAGACAAAAACTTGACTATCACCCCCATCAGATCTTCAGTTCAAGATGACCTCAGTTAATGTTGTTCTTTCATTTGGTCATGTTTTTACCAAGCTAATGAACTAATACTATAGCATATGGAGAACAATATCACCCAATTCAACACAAATATCCTTCAGCTTATCTAAGGTTCACAGGAGCAAAAGCAAATTGTCTCAGCAAATTGACTTGGCAATTAGCGATATTGGTTTGGCTTGTTTTGGTCCAGATGCCCCTCCGTACCCTGCTTGTGTGTATGGTGCCTGGGAACCAGTGTGGCCCCTGGATTATCCATTGTGGTGTCGCCTCTAAAAAGCATGGCAGTAAAAGCTGAACTGTACGGACTGTAGCAGAGTCAGATTTACATAAATTGCAAAGAAGGACTACAGTGGTTTTAATGTACTGTGGCAAGTATGTCATAGGCTTATGCCTTTGCCTGCTGCTCACCAGGCTTTACATACAGTTTTGTGCTATATGTAGTGAGGATGAATCACATCAAAACTCAAACAACACATTTAAATGACTTAGACATTCAGTAGCTTACTTTATAGGCACTCAGATTGAACACCGTATTCTTTGAAAGCCACATCTAGCACTAGGGCTGAACTATTTTAGAAAAATACAATTTTCATACAAAAAAATACAATAGAAATATTACAATTTAACAAGAATTTAGTTCACAGTGGACATTTTCAACTCATCCATGTGAACATTTGAGAGAAGAAAGACAAAGAAATCAGGTGCAATTTAGAATATGTTTGGGTCTAAACTGCAGCAGGTTGTAATAAACCTCAATGAGATGTATTTCTGTTTATAGGGTCTCTTTTCTTTCGTGGTAGAGTTTTAACCACTGTCTTACATTCGACTACAATATTTCGATGAGAGATTGAATATTCTACAAAATGATTGCAGTTTTTGTGATTTGATAATTACCTCCACTCATATTTGATTGTGATTAACCATGTTTTGAGACTAGATTAGTGTGCGCTGCTATAGCTGCGGGTTCATGTACGGGGCACCCACCTGGTGTCCTGTTGAGTGTTAACAGCCAAGTCATGCTGAGCTTAAAAACGTCAGCTAATGTATCGCTTAAACCTGTGTGCCTTAAACAGTGCTACACTGGGGAGGGTTATCACAGTGACAACGTTAAGAGCTCCACATATGAGCTTATGGCAGGGCCCTTTGTTATGATGAATGACAGCTGGAAGAGATTTCAGGAAATGAAAAATACATCAACTCCTCCACCTCGGAGATGGCATCAGTGTCTGTGGGACTCAAACGACCCCTCTTTTTTGTGATAATACAGGTGCCTATTGTGTTCTTGTAAAGCCCTTTCTAGTGTGGCATTTTAAAGGGGGAGTTACATAAGCGGCTCCTACCCTGTTGTCAGATGGTTGAATGAGAGAAAAGGCAAAAGTGTAGTTTTCTTCCCCTTTTACATTATGTGAACACTTGACCTGGTTTAGGACATAATCCATAGTGTGCCGCCCTAACGTCCTGCTCAGATTTAGTTTTGTTCAGTCTTGTCCTATGCCATTGCTTTGTTTGCACATTCCACTTTTCATTTGTTCATCTCTGGTTATTTCCTATAATCCGTCTGACAGTGCAGCTTTGACCCTGGGAACCTCAATCTAATCTTGTGTTTCAATATGTCCTTGTATGACTGCTGCTAATCCATGTAGCACACATGACACACTGTTGTTGTCAGGAATATACATTTAAATGCCTTGAATAATTAAAGTTGTTGCTGTGTCTCTATAGCCTAAGTGCTGTGTTAGTGGCCAGTGCAAATCTATGTTTTGAGGCTGCAAATAATGTCATGCACCAGGGGCATGCCCAGCGGGAAACAGCAGTGGCCCTATGAAGACACCGTGATAGAACATAAGAAAAACACAGCTCACACGAGGGAGGGAGCGTGGAAAGAGCGATGGGAGAGATGAGAGGAAAACATGCAAGTGGGAATTTATCTGTTCACAAAGTATAATCTCTCACTTTAATATCTCAACTCTCTGAAGCCCCGCTGCCTTAAATATTGCACTTTTCTCTATATTCTCATGCGTAAAAACTGCTCCAGCAGGTACAGCACAAATGGGCAAAACAGTAACCAACTATAAAGATGTAAGAAAACATGTTGTCATCCATGTAAAAATATGAATAAGTTGAACATAGCCTACCTACTATTCCATCGCTTCTACGCGTCATTTCATCGCATCTTTCCCAAAACGCGCTTTCTCCGGTGAATGTTTATGGCTCCGTGAAGTCATTCCTCGGTCACTGGCCGGTCAGTGCTGTCTAAAGGCTGCAGAAGATCACGAAGATGCGCTGAGTGCTACCGGAGCTCCAACCAGTCGTTCCCTGTGAGAAAGTGCACGGAGTGAGCCGGAGAGAGTGAAGCGCCTCCGCTCGACTCTCGCCTTTTCCCCTGCGCCTCCTCGCTCTCGCTGTCAGTCACTTCTCCGCTCAACTTCTCCACTCCTCCCGAACCGCGTCTTCGAGCTTTACATTAGCTCTGCACACACCCCGCCACCGCCTCGAACTGTGCAAGAGCGACCAATGTCTGTCGTCCCGTGTGCGCGATGCCCTGCTCGGTCTTTAGAATCACCTTCAGGTATTGCCTCCAGCACCGTCCCCTCCTCTTCGTCTCAAACTAAAGGTACCGTCCTCTCCTCTTCGTCTCAAACTAAAGGTACCGTCCTCTCCTCTTCGTCTCAAACTAAAGGTACCGTCCTCTCCTCTTCGTCTCAAACTAAAGGTACCGTCCTCTCCTCTTCGTCTCAAACTAAAGGTACCGTCCTCTCCTCTTCGTCTCAAACTAAAGGTACCGTCCTCTCCTCTTCGTCTCAAACTAAAGGTACCGTCCTCTCCTCTTCGTCTCAAACTAAAGGTACCGTCCTCTCCTCTTCGTCTCAAACTAAAGGTACCGTCCTCTCCTCTTCGTCTCAAACTAAAGGTACCGTCCTCTCCTCTTCGTCTCAAACTAAAGGTACCGTCCTCTCCTCTTCGTCTCAAACTAAAGGTACCGTCCTCTCCTCTTCGTCTCAAACTAAAGGTACCGTCCCCTCCTCTTCGTCTCAAACTAAAGGCACCGTATTGTTTCTTTTCACAGAAGGGGAGCACTTTTGAGCTCCGTTATTGGGGTTCAGCGGGTCACCACGGTCCAGCAATTACCGACAATTGATGCGCAGCGTTTGGACTGACAGGTGCTGCACACACTGTCAGAGACGCACTAAGCCCAGACCCGGGCTGGGGCCCCCTGGCCTGGGGCCCATCCTTGGGGAGTTTTTTTCACACTTGCCACGGACAAGAAACTTGGCTCCTTATAACGCTTGGTTTGAGTTGTAATTAAAATATAGACTAATGCGTCACAAATGCTTGTCATCACATGATCCCTGCAGGGTTGAGCCCATCAGTCTGGTTAATGACAAGTGCACCATGTTTACTCAGACTTTTTACATCTAGTCTAAATCAGTGTGCCGGATCAAAAAAGAACAAAAGATTTACTAAAGAAATGTTCAAGCAACTAGAATCTATAGCTCTATATAGGCTAGTTGATAATGATAATAGTATTTTATTTACGTTTCAGGCGTCTTCTTCAGACACAGAGCCACAAAGCTCCCACAGATAATGACATGAACATGAAGAAGAGATCTTTATGTCAATAAGCTCATTCATTTGGGCTGTATCTGAAGTCAGTGTGAGCATTAATATGAAACACAATCAAACAGAAGCCCACAGTGTAAATATGCCCTCATCATGTGAAGCGCACATAGAGCTGGGAGGTACAGGCTCGGAGAGCTCCCATGTGGGCTGGTAGTCCCAGGGGCTTTGGCCAGCTGCACCAGCTATGGCACTGCTCAACTCAATGCTACTCACTACACCGAACAGACTCACTGCGGGCAGGGTGGCAGCAACTTAATATAAAGCAAACAAATAGCCAGATTTCAGATGTCTGCTGTCAAAAGTGTGTGTTTTTTTGTTTCCCAGAGGATAATAATGTCCCACATCTGTCACAGCTGCCCACAAGGAAAAAACTGCCAAACACACTTTATTAGAATTGGTTATTGACCCGTTTATTCAAGTTATGTTCTCTGTGGGAATAATGTAAATTATTGTATGGGCGTGTTTTCATAACTTGTATATATGCAGCAAACACAAAGTGTTAAAAATGATTTGGTTTTGTGTAATTCCTTAATGGTGACTTAGTCATGAGTCCATGTCTGTCCTTGCTGCTTCATTTGAATATCCCTCAGAGGCCAGAACAAATACACAGTGCACATTTGACTGGCTGTCCTGGCTGAGTGAGGATTTGCATGATGTCAGGGTCTCTCGTCTTAGAGCTGTTGTTTTCTGCTGTTACTGTAGCTCTGCACACTTCCTGTTCATTACCATCCATTTTACAAACAAGCACCAGTGTCAGCCCTGGGTCCTGCTCAGGCCTGTTCAGCATATAATAAGAAAAGCTCTATGCAAATATTTATAGGAACATTTTAGGCCAATTCATTTGGAACAAAAATAAATGACAGTATTGTATCATGTTTCAATTGAAGCTCTAAACAATAAATATCTGTCCATTGGCATTCATTTATACCCATTAATAAAATAATATTTAAATTTAGTTTATTTTTGAGCCCCAGTGTATAATGGCATTGTACTTTCATCCTTCGGCCTCAGATACAAGCGCATCCCCTGTACGCCCCCTGCATCTTCTAACACCTTGATTGGCATTCTCGAGTGGACGAAACTAAATGATGGCCTGAAATGAAACGACTAGAGCGGGGCGAAGGAGGAGGTGGGTAGTATAGCAGTGGTGAGGCATACAGAGAGATGGGATAGGATGGGTGGGGGGGGGGGGGGGGGGGGGGGGGGGGGGGGAAAAGGGAAGGGGGGGGGGGGGGGGGGGGGGGGGGGGGGGGGGGGGGGGTTAGACAAACAGGTTGCACTGGGGCCTGGGGAAAAGAGCCTGTCGAGTGCATGAAAAAATTGAAAAATAAGACTGAGAGTTGCTGTAATGAAGGGCTTCAAGGAGAGGACACACCAGGCAGTTTTAAAATCATCATTATGGTGCACTTCCACGTTATACTCTCTCGACGCGGAGCATTCGGAGCAGGTGACCCAGCCAGCAAAGTGCACTCTACTCCCCGCTAACTTCCCATGCCCTTGCCTCTCACATTATAAACCATTTAGCATCAGTTTTAAAGCATTTTTTAGCCCCGGTTAAACTCACCTCAGAAGACACGCTTCATCTTGCTGTTGTATGATCCCAGCCAAATTAAGTCCTATACACACCAGTCCCTGCTCAACTCTGCACTGAGCCTCTCTCCCATGCCCCCCCTTCCTCCCCTTGACACCTCACACTCCTCCCCTCTTGCCTGTGTATAACTTATCACCCGCCTGCCTTCCACTGCTCTGGTAATGAGCGTGTCTCTACCACAGATGCTATGGCTGCTTTATTTAGCTCTGCTCACGCTATTAACTCTTCCAATTAGGTGTTTAATAGCAGTAAGGGAAGTATTAACTGTTGTTGGTCTATACGGCAAGAGACTGGGATGTTGTGTTTGGATTTTCAGCACATAGTCTATGTGATGTGTACTGCTATTCCACAGACAGTCACCCTTGACCAGTTGGAGGCTACATGTGGATTTTAACAGATGGCAAAACACCTTCCCTAAAGGATCATGCGTGGTCTCTCTCTCTCTCTCCCCCTCTCTCTCTCTCTCTCTCGCTCACTAATTAACAAGGTTTCAGTAACGAACCTTTGGGCTTTGGCGTCTCCATGGTAACCCAAACAGAGAAGCGCAACTGTCTGTGATTGTGTTGATGCCATCTTTGTACAGTGCCTCTGCGTGTGCTGGAAGTGGTACGTGACTTTGCATCCACTCGAGTATTGTTCTTTTGTCCCACTCTCAGCGTTGGGAGTTGAGAATTAAAATAAAATCGAACGCATTATTGGGCCCTAATAATAGGTTGTGATTGAGATGGGGAGAAGCTAAGGATTAAAGAATTGAGTTTTTATATTGGTTTAAAATGACTGGCTATGTCTGCCTGAGATGAAAACCTTTTCTGTCAGCAGCAAAAGGTGGACATCCATCCATCCATTTTCTTCCGTTTTTCCGTTGCCGGGTCGCAGCTCACATTGCAGCAGTCCCTTATGGCTCCTCCTGCAGGAGGACGGCCTCACGACACTCCTCTGGGTGACGTAACTGGTCCTTGATGGTCTCATCATAAGGAGCTTCTGAACCGCTCTTGGTCTGACCCATCACCTAGGACCTATTTGCCATGGGAGACCCTACCAGGAGCATAATGCCCCAGACAACATAGCTCCTAACATTCGGGTGCTCAAACCCCTCCACCACGATAAGGTGGCGGCTCGAGGTGGAAGTATTTTTCACAATAGTATCCAAAGTTGCCATTTATTAAATCTTAAAGGCTCTATTGACACTGCATTTAGCCACAGGAGTGACTCGGACCCACAATAATCAAGTTCAACATTTGTGGACTAGGCTGCCTCACCCGTAAAACTGGCTGATATTTAGACACAATTCATTTAGCATCACATGAAGCAAACATGTGGATGAAAAGTCTATTAAGCAAGATAAAAAGTTGAACCTGGCTGCTCCTGTTCTCCGGAAGGTAATATGAGATTATAGTATGCAAGGTTAGATTGTATCCTTGGAATTGCTAATGTGGTCCACATAGCCCTGAGTACCTTTTTGAAAGGAGAAAAAGCTGTCATGCCTTACTTTACACGGTTAAATATTCATTCAAGTATAAAAATACATATGCATTTTGTAAATATACTGGTCTATCTACTGGTCCTCAAGCTTTATATAAGTTTAATGATTATTCTCTCCTGTATGCTCATGACAGCCCCTGAACATGAAATAACAAAACATAACTACAATCAGTATCAAAAACATAAGTACAATCTCATGGCTCTATTCGTCCCCTCATCCTCCTCAGAACCCCCTCACTTTTCCAATGTCTTCAAAACATAGATTGAAATTAACAAGTTCAACTCTTCTTTAAATATGATTCCTAAGAACATTGAGGCTGACAATTAATAACACTGACATTGACGTTTTAGATTATTATACAAAAATGTTTAGAATAGCTGCAAAGATGTTATTGATTTTAGTTCTGTTGATTAATTGTTCCAATCAAATGGAGCGTTGCAACGAAAAGCTTTCTTTCCCATCTCCACTTTTAACTCGAGGAACTTTAAAGTTAGTGTTGGATTTGGTAATAATTGTTATAATTTGTAAATCATGTTTAGGCTTAAATTATTTAAAAACATGCAGCTGTATTTAGTCCCTTCAACTCCAATTTAACTGTCCTTGGTTGCTAATTAAATTTTGTTGAAAATGGTCCGTTCTGTAGGATTCCTGAATGTTTTGCTCAAGATGTCTTCTGTATTCAAACTACGAGACCTGACATTGAACTTTCAAAGTGAAATCCAAGGAAAAATGCGCCACTCATTATGAAAATGAAGTAGCAGCACGTAATGTTGTGTTGATTAGCTTTATCACAAAATATGCAGGTCATTTCTGAGAGGGAAAGCTTGCCAAGAACCTCCATATGTCGCCTGCACACATTAGAAGTCCAGAGTGTTTGTACCTGTCCTAAATCCCAGCACCTAATCCTTGAAGAGCGGGCCGTCAGAGCGTATGCTGCACCACGCCACTTCTTTCATCTTTGTCCAATTCTGCACCCTTTGCATGTCTTTGTAGTGCGGTCTCGTCGGATCTTACAAATGAGCATAGCAATACTCTCTTTTTAGACCGCTCCAGCTTTAAGGCATCATTTTGTTGCACTACAACGAATGAAAGAATGAAAAGAAATGTATTTTCACTTCGCAATGCTGCCTGCAAAGTCAACAGTTTTATAGCCAGTTGTGGAAAATTACAAAAATCATCAGAAATCCCCCAAGAGTGCAATGATGAAAAAAACTAACAAAAAAACTAAAAGAAAACCCAACAGCAACAACAACAGAGAACTGCATACAGGTTTGTAGCCCTGGGTTATGCGCTCTGAATAAGAAGCCATCCAAAAGCCATTTCATTAACATTTGGCGGGATGTTTTCTGTTTCCTGATAGTTGTCCAAACACAGATTGTGTCACCTCACAGCGTGACATTTCCAGAAGCTGCAACGCTTTGTGCTTGTGCACAAAATGCAATCTAAATGTATCACTTACAGATGAATGTTGGTGCAAGTCACAGAAAATAGAAGATTGGGCTTCTGTCCATGCAAAGTATTGCACTAAACACAGTTTTACTGGAGGAAATTTATCAAGCTACAGAGGCCACTGTTGGAGTGCAGAAGGCAGCAATAAAACATATTTCAAATAATGTTGCATTGGGATTCAAGGCCGAAAGCAATTTAATTTGTGGTATTGGGTTATTTTCAGCGCTCAGAGCCAGAAGATGGATTGGAAAAGTTTGGATTGATTCTCTAAAATCTGTTTTGTTTTTAGGTCAGTTTACAGTGTTACAGGTTTTCTTGGGCATAACCAAGGAGAAAATCTATGGATGTGGCTAAACATGACATTCAGTTGTTTGAGGAACAAAGATGCAGACAATCGAATGAGACCAAGTCAGATGATACCAAGAAGAAGAACTTTTAATAATTCTGCAGTGTATGTTCATTAATCATCTGTTGCATCTTGATCAGTCAACAGAGAGTTTCCATATGATATGCAACCTGCGATTGCAAAAGAATAGCTACAGTGAAGAAAGTAAGTATTTGAACACCCTGCTATTTTGCAAGTTCTCCCACTTAGAAATCATGGAGGGTCTGAGATGTTCATGGTCGGTGCATGTCCACTGTGTGAGAGATAATCTAAAAAGAAACATCCAGAAATCACAATCTATGATTTTTTAATTTATTCGTGTGATACAGCAGAAAATAAGTATTTGAACACCTGTCTATCAGCTAGAATTCTGACCCTCAAAGACCTGTTATTCTGCTTTTAAATAGTCCAACTACACTCTGCTCATGATTCTAATTTAGTAGCACCTGTTTGAGGTTCTTAGCTTTCATAAAGACACCTGTGAACCCCACAATCAGTCAAAAGTCTAACTACCAACATGGGCAAGACCAAAGAGCTGTCAAAAGACACCAGAGACAAAATTGTAGACCTTCACAAAGCTGTAAAGGGCTACGGGGCAATTGCCAAGCACCTGGTGTAAAAAGGACAACTGTTGGAGCAATTGTCAGAAAATAGAAGAGGCTAATGATGACTGTCAATGTCCCTCGGACTGGGGCTCCACTGAGCGAAGGAGGTTTTTGGCCAAAATCTCACAATACATGGCCCCGTTCATCCTCTCCTTAATACAGTGCAGTCGTCCTGTCCCCTGTGCAGAAAAACAC
>OMNZ01099881.1:0-21273 GCA_900303255.1 Lesueurigobius sanzi | reverse complement strand
ATGAATCGTGATTCACCATATGTTTCCTTTTTAGAACTTCGTTTGGTGTAGGTCTATTATTTATATTGGTAATGCTGTAGACTGTTCATTCCATAATGATTGATAATCACAGTACCTTGGTTACTTTTACCATGATCACTAAACACTAGAGGGAGTGCTTTGTACATTTTCACATACTGAGTAGATTGTCTCTTTAAGAGGATGAGGCACTAGAATCCCACCCAAACACTGTAGTTCCATGGTATATACACCCTTTAAGTGAAGCGAAAATGTCACATATTTTTTCCGATCTAAAGAGACAAACACAAGTAAAATAAACAAATTATCTAAATTAGAACAATGTTATTTTAAATTAACAATCATCAAAATGTGTACTGTCAAACTATTATATACTATTTCAGAAAAACAGATTCGCATTTCAAGTTATGCTTTCAATAATAAATGTCACAAAGTAACATCATTAGCGCATGTGACTTGTCATGCAGCAGAGTGAGACCTCTTTAGTTTAGTCACTCTTTGACGTCCACGTCCCTGTTGTGAGTCCAACCGGCTATGATGTGTTACGCGCCCCTGGCTTAGAAAAAACACAGGAAAACTTCATAGAAATGGCGGAGGGCACTACAACTCTTAAAGGCTTGCGAGCCCAAATGGGTAAGCATAAACCCAATTGTGGTATTGATTTGTACTTTGTTCTTCTGTCGTAATGACGTGAGAAATATTTGCTAAGGTCCTTACCACTTCACGGCTAACCGCGTCATTTGAACACGACGCAAAGGCGGCTAGCAAGTAGCTTCCACATCGTCTGTGTAATAAAAGTTTCTATAGATTAAATTAAAAGTGCATCACTCGTCCAACGACATATATGAATGTATTTGAGTAATTGGAGCAGTTTGGAGTAGTTCATGCTGTGTACATTAGCGTCTGTAGCGTTGTGTTGTGAAGAGGCTCGTTAACGTTAGCCCAGCAACGCATCACTTTTATAAGTTTCTCTCATACAAGTCACAAATACACCATCACATCAGTCGAACCATAACTAATGTTCACTATCTGCTTTGTGACTCCTCTAAATGTACGGGATACCAAAGTCGCTTTTCAATGAATGGCAGTGGCTGCTCAATAGTGTGTTATCGTCAGCTCTGCTGCATCTTTTATTGTAGCGTGTTATGCTGAAGAGATCGGTAAAGTCACTGTGTGTTTATTATTATATAACCTTTATTAAGTTGGTCAGGAATCACACTTCTCACTTGATTATATTATGTTCATTTAGCCTGTCGCCATGTCACATTTATCTCAAATATGCACGTCTAAAGTGAGAATCCATACTTTTTCACATAAAACGACACTATTGGACTTTACATAGAGTATAGCCCCGCAGTTATTTGTCGACATATGGCAAAACCCCCTCCATTGCCCACAGAGGGAACACCATAACAATGTCTGACCTGAATTTAGCATAATGCTGGAGAGGCAGACAGGGAACTGCGATTGGACACAATTTGATTGTGGGATAACAACCAAACCTGCTGCATACCAGCATGTTTTAATGTATGTGAGACTTATCTTTACTGTCACATAGGTCTCTTATAGCTGGACTATTTATTTTATGAGATGCTGCATCTCAAGATGTTTTCCTTCAATCCTAAATTTGTCTGCCTTTGTTCCTTCAAAGAAAATGATATAATATTTTATTTTGAATCATTGATGCAAAATACAATTGTACAGTACAAGAGTAGCAGTGTAGAGTCCATGCTCTGGGTGTGTGCTTGTTTTACTTCTGGCAACAGCGGTTCCATATTTAACTGTACTCCTTCCTGTTCCCTACAGCTTTTCCACAGCTTTTATCTGGAATTTACTTTCCCCATATTTGTGGTTTTACAAAATATCTCCTTTTCAGATGGAAGATCAAAGTGTGTTAGTACCTCAAATTTTGTGCAAAACATTCTTGACAATCATGTGGACCATCCAGCAGTGAAAACAAAAGTGCAAAACGTTAGGAATCTGTACATTTCCACAAGAATGTTTGCAAGCACTCTGCTTTTACTGAGTACTGTCACTCAGCAAGGCTATCCTGGTCAGCTCTGCTATAGCTGTTGTCGAATCAAAAGCATGACAACTATTTCTGAGCTGGTCGAATTTAACCGAAAGAGGAAATGGACCAGCCTTAAGTCTAGCATCAGGCCTCTTGGATCTGGCTGTACTGCCTTTCGCTAGTACTTTGTCACAGAAATAAAATCCATTAGTCTGGGCACAATCCCTGATTTGAATTGCAAAACATTTTAATTTGTATAAAGTTCAGTCTTGCCTCTTTGTATTCTTAGTACTCTACTTGTTGTACATACAGTATGTACAATATTAATAATACAAGTTTTCAAATTTGAACATACTGGACGGTATGACCGCATTTTTGGATATTTGGTTTAAGCCTGGAAATTGATGGAGACTGTGAAAGTGTCTTTGGGTCTTCTTGACTTACTTGTACTTCAAATAGCAGAGGCTTACCTTTGCACGAATGCACGTTAACTCTTAAGTAATCCTATACAAGCCTTGTTATGCTGGAGTGGGCACGTGTAGGCATCGTGTAATGCATAGAACACAGAATTGTATTTAATATTGACCTAAACACGAGAAGAATCTGTGTTGCATTTGGAGACTTTCTTAGATTTTACGTCCTGGGTAATAATTGACTGCTCACCCTAGCATTATGTAGACTTCCTGTACCGTGCATCATACTGCTTCCAGTGAAGTTTGCCTCAGTTGAATGAGGATCGGTATTTTCTCTTGTATTACTGACTGGCATGCATCTGATGTATGTAGTAAGTTCGGTGCAATAATGGGCCAGCTCTCACAATCAATATGTTCACGTCCAGCTGTCTGTGGTCCGATATTTTCCCAGGGAGATGCATCCACAGTATGGACAGACACATATTCATCCACAGTATGGACAGACGCCAGTGATATCCAGCGCAGTCATGTTTGCAGTGTGGGACGAGCGTCGCCATAGTGATGAAGTGATGTCTAAGGGCTCTTTGCATGTCTATGACCACAGCACACCTGCCCCATACAGTCTGTGGGGAAACTGGCTCCCTGCAGTCATTAGCCATTGAGCCAAGGGTTTGTTTTTGCTCTGCGCACTTTCATTGTTGTAGCTCAAATTCACTGTTTGAATTGTAATTAGCAATGATCCACTACAGGATACCCTCCTGTTTCCATGTGTTCTTACTATGTATCAAACGTAAAGCTTTAGTTTACTTGAGACATGTTGTATAATATAATACTTGTATTAGTTTAGCCTTTCATACATCATGGATATGTTTAACATGTGCACAGTGATCTATGTTTTGTGTACAAAATTTAAATTCAAAAGAAAATGAAAAAATAAGGACATTGCAAATCTAATGACAGTTGGTGGTATTTCCAACATCATGCAGCGACAGTCCTGTGTTACTGCCTTTTTATTGATCTGTGATGTCAATACTTAACAGAACTCGCATCATTGCAGCAGTAGCTCTAGTTATTTACGTGTTATTTGGAAGTTCAGAGCAGTAATGTGAGACAAATGCTCTGGACACAGGCAGAGCCAGGCCAGAGGAGTTACATGATCCTCTCATTAGATCACTCAGTCAGCATTACCCACCAATGTCTTTGTCTGAGGTCACAGCACTTTAGTGGTCTGTTGTTTTTACAATGGATCACAATCCACTGGTACACATTATTCTTTTGAAAATGTATTTGAAAGACATAACTGAAAATTTCAGAAGATTCTGGTACCATAAAGTTGGTTGCCATCAGTTCTGTAAAGCCACATCTACTAAGTTGTCTTGAAAAGTGATGTTTTGTTTGGGAGGGTTTACAAGCATTTTTATCACTACGAACAAGGTGCTGCTGAAACAGTGTTCTGCTACACATTCACTGAAAGTGGCTGAATGTGTTGCGATTGCTTATTTTGCTTGCAGCCGTTCCATATTGATATTACTGTGCTGGCATTTAGTTTTGTGATTCCATGTTTTATGTCTAAAAGCTGTCTTCAAAATCTCATCTCAACAAATTCATTGTTTTTGATTTTAAACATTCACTGTATAAATCTAATGATCCGGAGCGGAGTATGGCCTGACACTGAGGAAAATGAGGAAGCGATATGGCTGACGCTAGGCCTCATAATGCTTGATCACATCCTCTACGTTCCTTCCGGCACTTTCACGTGAAGTTGGCCAGCTCTTTGTATTTCTACTGAAAATATCTCTGGTACTGCTCCAGTGTTGCAGATTCTAAAACAAAAAGAGTTGCGTTGATGGCCACATTGGATCCATTGTTTGCTGCCGTTTTGAATGATCTGGGCAGAGCAACTGGCAGCTCTGAAGACATTTTGTCCTGCTTCTGGAGCCATGAGATGGGTGTAATCAGCAGCTGTCTCCGCTCATTGTGAAGAAAATAAACATGTACACATTTCTGTTTGGTTTACTCAGTACTTATTTGTGCAGCAAACATTACATTATGTTTTGAACAAAGTAGTTCCAGACCTGCTCTATAAAATACATTAAGGAAGCTGCACATTGATTTGAATTGCATATGCTAGTTTTAAAGATAATAAATGAACATATTTATAATGTGTGTGTGTATTTGCTAATATACACATGCACTGTGTTCCAGGAAGCTCACAAGGGTTTGCTGCAGACGTATTCCTCACAGCAGCCTGTTTCATTGAGCTTGTGACAGAGCACAGTGTAAGGCTGGCTCCAGGCCGCACTGTGAGCAGGGCTTGTAGATGACTGAATGACTGAATTGTTCTGTAGTTTCAAATCCGTTGGATCTGTCTTGATCAGCATTCCTTTGGGGTGCAAATAAAATGTAATATTAAACTAGAAACTAGAAAATAAAGAAAATAAATACAAGAGTTGGAAGTCTGCAATATGAATTTGAAAAGCTTTAGATGTGCACTTAGCTCTTTCTGTTTTTGTCCACAGCTGCTGCAGCACAGGCTCAAGCTGAGGAGCGGCGGAGCCTCTCAGGCAACAGCCCAGTGCCCACAGCCAACACTGGGAAAGTTCAGGGGTGTAAACCAGGTAAATGACACACTGCTGCTACACAGGCCTGGCCATTGCTTCATTAGCTGAACTCTCCACTGCACTGTAAGCTTCACTTACTACAGTACTTACTCATCATCTTATTACCATAACCGGTGACAAAGCTCATTATTGAGTCACATGCATCTCCTACAACCCACCATCACCTTAATGCTCACGTTCTTACGTTTTTAATACAAAGTAACGCTCTAGTGTCTCCTGTGTTAGTGATACAAGTCCATATCTGTGCAGTTCTTGATGGTTCCTCATTAAGAGTCGATGACAAACTGAGAGTGGCCAGAGAGAGAAGAGAGGAAGCAGATAAACAACAAGGTAAGAATACCTTGGTACAATGAAAGCGTGAACGTTTTCATTTTTAAATAGTTAGGTGACCAAATCTTCCCATGTGGTAATGTAAATAAATGGTTGGCCTGAACACATTTTTGTCCGTCTTCAACACAGCCTTGCGAGATTCACAGATTATGGAGCGAGAGCGAAAAGCTAAGGTACAAGTGGAACGTCAAATGGAAGAGCGGCAGAAAAAAGTTGAAGAACAGCGAAAGAAAGAGGAGCAGAAGCGACTGGCTGCGGAAGAGAAGAGGAAGCTGAAGCAGGAGGAGGAAAAGGTGACTAGTGATTTGTTATTCGGCCTGTTGTTAAATAAATAATAATGTGCGTGAATTCCCAGGAGCACTACAAGGCTGTGATGCTGAGGACATTAGAGCGTAACCAGAAGGTGGAGCAGAGGCAGAAGAGGTGGTCCTGGGGAGGTCTAGCTTCAGACGGAGATGGACGAGCAGGTAAGTGCTTTGAACACAAACCCCAACATCTACTGTAGGATTTCTTATATTCTTCTGTTGTGACATTTTAACAAAGTATTACATCAGACAGCTCTTTACTTTCTTTATTTGGTAGGATTGTTTATTTCAATAAGCGTTGCTCTGTTAGAAACACATTTTTTTTTCATGTATAAGATCCGCTTGGTGCTTTATAGATGTTCTGTCTATGCTATATTTCTTACCATGTCTCCCTTCACCAAAGGATGCATCATCTTATATTAGTGCCCCTCCTTGAGAGATGTGTTTCCCTACAGGAGAGTCTGATGCCAGCGCCTCATCTCCAGTAACTATAGTAATCTCCCCTGCCTCTCCTGAAAAGCCTCCACGGAGCCGACAAGGTTTTATTTTGTTGATGGTTTGGACTGGCACTGGCACTTAGACTACTGTTTTCCTCACTTTATCCCATACTCTTCAGCCCACACGGTTATGCCTTGACTAACAGTGTTCCCTCTGCAGCATGAGCTTTGGCCTGGGCAAATATTATGACAAAGTATGTTTGATACAGCTGGTGGTTATTATTGAGAAGTATTGGTTTTGGTGTGTGAAGTAGGTTTTGCGTTGTGGGCACAAAGCTTGTTTTTTCTGGTAGCACTAGGTTGGTCTTATGCTTTTTACTTTACTAACATTAAGACAGGTCATGAAATACATGAGATGATACATTCTGACTGTGAGAATATCAATCTCAATCTTTCATCTAAACACAGTGTTTGCACTGTTTCACAGGGTTAGGGTTTTTTGTTGATCCTTGAATTGTTCCTATTGTTTGTGCACCCAAACGCCCTTTCCAACCCAACCTCCAGTGTAAACCCCTCCTCCCTGTTTGTCTCTCCTCCTCCCTCCTAGTGGACAAGCGTTCCACATCCACCACCAACCTGAGGCAGCCGTCTGAGGCTGGAATCAGCAAACGCCTCTCCTCCTCCTCCACTGCCCTCGGCAAATCCCCCGACAAGAGTAAGTCTCCTCAGCTACATGTGATCCTTCCTCTCCCTTTCCCTCCACTGCACTCCACATTTGTGTGTACCCAACCAGGTCTAACCTTAACTTTAAAATGATGTAAGCCTATGTTATATTTGGGCAGAGGTTACATTTGAATGGTGCTCATCTTAAAATTACTCTGGTGTCACCTAGTGCAGTAAAATTCCTTGCTGAGTGAGTGTTTCATCACTGTTTCCCAGGTTTTAAAGGCAGAAGTTCGTCTTGTAACCGGTTGCCTAGTAATCGCAATGCTGCTCAGGCCCCCAAGGAGGACCGCAAAAACGCTCAGGTGGAGCCGACAGGTGCAAAGGAGCCCCCAAATGTTGGCGCATTGTTTAACAAATTAATTTTTACAAAATGTTTAGAGACTAAATTTAATTGAAAATAATCCACCATTTTACATACATTTTTTTTTCTTCTAAGATTCGTTCTTTTTCTAATTTAAATGTTGATGCTGGCTTATTCAGCCATAACAACAGTCTCATGTGTGTAGGCCGTTCCATGAAGATGAGAAGCTCCTCCCTTACACGAGTAAGTGTGGGCAGACCACAAAGCCCTGCCAAACCTGATAAGGGAACAACGGATGATCAAGGTGGCTGGCATGAACAATCAACATTTTTTGCCTTTCTGCATTGCAACACTAGCATGCTTGATGTTAACTGTTTGCACATAACGTGGTGGGGTTAATCAACATTTTGTCAGCACATTTTGGTCTCATGGAACCACGTTACTCTTCACATTTTCTTTATTTCATATTTCCACTCTCTTTCATCGCTTTCAGGACAATTGATGCTTTCTAACCAACACCTTTTAACCACGAGTCCAGTCTTGTGTCGTCTAACGGATTGTTTTCCTTTTTTCACAAGATGTCATTGCTGTTCTCTGTTCTATTCAATGTTTGCCTTTACAACCATTTAACATTCACTTTTTCAGTGCTTTGAAATTACCACAGCAACTAATGCGATTTGTCACTAACACTGATGCTCGCAGTATTGTTTAGTAAATGTGCAATGTGTTTAATGTATGTGATAAAACCAGGTAAATACGGGAGGGCTGTAGTGATGGATTTTAAATTTAACTACAGTTTCAAATGCGGCTGTTCATTTACTGCAGCGTCACTTTTCTAAAGAATTGCAATGCTATTTTAAACTCTGCTGACTGTTAACACATCTGGGCAGCAATTAGCAATGCACATTATCTTATCTTATTAATCACTACTTGTAGATCAAAACTTTGAACACCTTTACTTCAAAACAAGTGTTCTTCACTAAAGTGAATAATATTTACTAATAATGAAATTCTGAATGTATCAGTTGAATCTGAAGAGCTCTTGTCTGACCCATGACCTGGTCTGTAACTCTGGTCTCTGGTCGCTTCACTCCTGGTGTGTCGTCTGTGATGTTCACAAATGTTTTTCCCTCAGCACCCCTCTGCACAACTTCAAGGAACCATTGATTTGATCGAAAAACTAATTCAGCTTTTATACTTCCCACTGACAATATATTTAACTGTGGTCACTAAATACTCTTCCATGTTGTCCTTTTAACCTGGCCCTTTTTATGTGGACGCATGTGAGACTATTTAAACCTGTTAATGCTGAATCTGACTGGTTAAATCACATGGTAACTTTTCCTAAGTTAACACTTGTTTGCCTTCTCCCCCCTGTTACCCCACTCTTTCTTTTATGGGCCTTTTCCTCTCTCTTTTTTGGGGATTATTTTGGGGCGGTGTAGCTCGCAGGCCACCGGCCAGCACTGTGGATGAAGGGCTTCTTAGTCGCCTGCTCACACCCACCCAGGCCTCACTAGCTAGGAGCAGGAGTGCTGCTGCCCTGTCCGCTGAAGGAACAGATGCACCAGGTAACCTCCACATAAACTCGACAAGGAGGACGGATGTTTAACAAATGCTTCATCGGTAGAGCAATGTTTTAGATGTCATTCCTTGCTGCAGACCCTCTTAAGTCTTAAAATGGTGATGTTCTTGGCTCTTTCGTAGTTACAGTAGCTCAGCTGTTTATGCTTTGTACACTCTTCTGCTCTTAAGTAGTCTCATGTGAGACAGCACGGTCACTCAGTACTGTAGACACACTCGCCCTCTCACATGCGCTGTGTGACTTGACACAATTGGTTGTTGTATATAGCGGCACAGACTTGGCTGGTAGCACCTGAGGAGACTGTGCCTATGTTGGGAGATTTGTCTTAAGCTGCTGTTAAGCTGTTACGTCAGTATCACATTTATTCCACACACACTGATAAACCTAGTTTATGTTCATTGCTTGGTAACTGTGACCTTTTTATGTGGTGGTGTTAACTTCAGAATGAGAAGTCTAAAACCTATCCAGTTGACAAAAGATTGTATCTTAACATTCAGGATGACACTTTTTGAATCTAATTGGTTAATTTTTGTCTCTGTAAAATGACATGCCTTGTTTGTGGAGACAATATGGCAAAGTTATCTCATTGAACGGCCTATAGCGAGGTCATTTCATTGACTTTTACAGCTGCTTAATGCACTTTTTGAGAAAGGCATGGCAGGGACAGCTCTCAGTTTAGGATTATCACAGCTAATCTCTCTGACAGAGCAGGCCTTTAGCCTCAAGATAATAGTGTTTCCTCTTCTTTCTGCCTACACTGCCCTTTGGCTACAGGAGAACTTACCTGTCTTTTAAACAGCGAGTGGCCGCTTAAATATGACCTCTTGCATAGAAGTCTGTTGCCACTGACTTAAGCAGTCAGTATTATATGATGTAGGACTTTGATTGGAAAAAAGCAACTTGAGACGACCTGTAAGTATATGCTGAGAGTGGATTTGGGGAATCTAATTTAACTTTAATTGCTGGGAGTGGACTAAAGCTTGTAAATGTGTGCTTGATGTGTTGCTGCTTAACCGACAGTTGTGTTGTTTGGGATCTGTGTTTCATTTGACCTGTGTGATTTATGCTCAGCCTGATCAGTGCCATTTAAATCTGCTGCCTGCAAATAAAGCTCTAATAAATTGCTGTCTTTTTGTGCTCTTATCCCCAACCCCCAACAAATGAACTTTCCTGCTTCCTCCATTTTTCTATAATCTCCCTTCGTCTCTGGCTTTTCCTACCTTCACCTTCTCCTTTTTACTTTGCTGCTGACTGCTTTGCTGCCCACCATGGCCATGCTGCTCCCACGGCTGTGCGATGACATGTCCTTTACCAGAGTGTCACCTGTGTCCTCGCTCAGCCTCGGCCAGCCCTCTGCAGCCTAAGAGTGGCCCAGTGAGGAGCCGCAGCAGTGACCGGCAAAAGAGCGGCATGAGCACTTCAGTCTCTGCTGATGGAGCCCTCGACCCTTCACTGGTATCAGCACAAACTACCTGCTTTTTGTAATTATTTCTGTCGTGTAATGGTAAAGTCGTATATATTTTCCATTGGTGAAAAGTCTACACTAATTACGCTACTACAATTAAAAACACACACATTTAGCTTTGAAATTGTATAAAAAGGAAAACTAAAATTTCATAGTGACTTACCCAGACCCTACACATAGTTTAGGTCCGTGGTGAGTTCCATTCTGTGCCTGTGATAACTTTTTATTTTATTTTATTGTCTATGTCAGTGGAAATGTCTATGGTTCATTATCACAAAGTAACAACATGGATGTAATTTAGCATTTCAGTAATCTAATAAGTTCATCAAACACAAGGCTGCAAAGATGTACCAGTGCTTGTTCTAAAGCGTATAACCTCTTACAACTCTCTATATATATTTTATACATTATATTATTACTATAAAGAGCAGAAATATATTCCATTTTTGTGTCAGACTTCAGTGTAAAGGTATAGAGGTATAAAAGTACAGCTCAGTAGTAAAAAAAAAAAAAAGAATTGCCAGAAAAAGACAATTGTCTCTGGATCTTGATGACCCACTGGACAGTAAATCAGGCACAACTGAGGAAGGCAGGGCTATGGCACCAAAATAAATGCTACTATCCACTGAACCTTACTGGATAGTCTTAAATGAAATGGTGTCTGTGTGGTCAGATGACTTGGCTCCTGACCCTTGCCTCACAGTGAACTTACTAGTTGCCTGTTGTGCCTGGTTCAGCACTCGTCCTGTGCAGCACAGAAGAGCCTCATTGTGATGGAAGGAGACAAAAGGGTCACAGTGGCCTGATTGCAGAGACAGGTCAGGCCATGCAAAGAAGGCCCAACCCTGATCCAAGGGCCCTATGTAAAAGACCAATTTATTATTATTATATGTAAAACATGAGCACTGTGGCACCACTGCCCTGTCATTATATAGAATATTCTTCTGTTACTTCTGGCCCATTATGATGTAACCATCATTATCATTTTCACCACTTTCATACAATATTTACAGACAAATCTTTAGTTGAAGTTGACTGTTGCTACTAGATTTTACAGGCATCACATGCCAGCTCATTATGCTCAGATTTACTCACCAAAAGGAAATTGTCCTGTTGACGCAACATAATCTTTTTTTAAACGTATTTTTATTTTATTTTTATATTAATGATAATTAAATATCTAAACTTTTGCCTCTGCCAAACTACAGAAACACAGGGCGAGTCTTCCTGGAGCTCAGCGTCCACCCTCTCCGTCATCTACACGAAATCGCTCGCCCTCTCCTGCCCCCAGTCCAGCTCCCACGAGGACTCCTTCTCCAGCAGCAGCAAAGTCAGTAAAACACATGAAAAATCAAGCTACGCAACTAAATTATTGACATCACAAATGCTCAACATTTCTATCTAGGCAAAGTTCAAAGGGCCGACCCCCTTCACCTGGTACACTAAAGCAGCGGCCTCCGTCTCCGCAGCCTTCCAAACCTGCACCCATCCAGAAACCAGCGCTCACTCCTACAGGACCTCCCACTCTCCGGAAAAGGGACTCGAAGTCCAAGGATCTGTGCCCTGTTCAGGCTGTGGCTGCACCATCTCCAGATGCAAGCAAGACCAAAGATAAAGACGGTTAGCAGTTCCTTTACAAATGTATAGTTAGATTTAATCAGAATTATATGTAACTAGATATATTTTTATCATTTTAATGTAAATTTGAAAATTGCATTGTAGTTTTAATTTGATTGTAAATGCACTTACTTACTCAGTGCAGGCTGATTCGGGTATTGTTGATGGCACAATCAAAACTCAAAATACTATTGGTTTTCGTCGCTGTGTGGAAGAGAGCGAGTGGCTAAAGCTCAGTTTCAGTAAATCTCAAAGGTCCTATTAACCCTCAGCTGGAGCCACTTCCTGTTCCATATTTAGAAGCGTTGACATGTGCCACCATCTGGTCAAGTAGTACTTTGCAAGTGGATGTGAGACCAAACCTGTAGTAAATGTTTCTATGACAAAACCTTCATAGCCTTCTGTTTTTTTTTACATTTATGTGAGTTATCTTCACTTTACCTCCAAAAGGGGCAACAGGAACAAACTCTGCTGCTGAAGCTGCCAAGATCTTGGCAGAGAACCGCAGATTGATGAGGGAACAGAAAGAGAAGGAGGAGCAGCTGAGGATACAGAAGGAGGAGGAAGAGAAGTGAGCTTAAATCTATTGTTTTTGTGTCATGTATGAATTTACACATGAATTTCATTGTATATTCTTTTGTCAGACTTAGATTAGAAGAAGAAAAGCGGTTGGCTGAGGAAGCCCGTCTGAAGCGACTTGAGGAGGAGAAGAAGCTTGCAGAGGAGCGGAAGGTCAGAGAGGAGGAAGAGGCTCGTCAGGCCGAAGAGGATAAAGTGCGGCTGGCCGCAGAGGAGGCTCAGAGACAAGTAGAGCTCCAGAAAGAGAAGGAGGAGGCAGATGCTCGCGCTGTGGAGGAAGCCAAGAGGGTCCAAGAGGAGAGGGAGCGCGTCATGCAGCAGAACCAGCAGGAGCGAATGGAGAGGAAGAAGGTAGACCATCATCTTGTAACGATGCTCTGTGAAAGCTTCATATCACAAAGACACATTTGCCTTTTTCAGAGAATTGAAGAAATAATGAAGAGGACCAGAAAAGGAGATCAGGGTGACTCAAAGGTTAGTTCACATTTGCACCTTTTTGTATGAAGAAGTATATTTATACTTCTTCTGTTTAAAATCCCTCTTTCTCAGTTCTAAAGACTGAAACTAGTTTTTGAATTATTTACACTAAAAGCCCCAGTAAGGAAACCGATCGCCCGTCCCGTGACTGTCATTGTTGGATTACTAGATTTTTAAAACTGCAAACTAACAGAGATGAGCTCAGCACTTCCCAGTACACCACACCCCTCCTCTGACCCACACAAACATGTGCAGGGATCACAAAACAAGTGGAAATGTGTAAAGCTGAAGCAGCAACAGCTGGCACTAGCACACCACCAGGATTTAGCATTATGAAAGGCGTTTAAACAAGAAAAACCTAGCAGCTCTATGTTTATTTGTCCATTATCTGAAGGGATAATGTCATCTCTGTTCTTTTTACAGCAGCAGTAAGGCTGTGAGGCGTTCAGTGATGTAGGATATTAAACTTCAGTGCTAAATCATGGAACTATTAGAATCTAAATGCCATAAAAGACAGACTTGCATGGCAATTTAGGTTTAATTTGCTAAATGTTAATTTATTCTGTTGGGAAATGTGCTCCACACAACTCAAGATAAATGAATGTTCTCTTTCCCTTCAAATGCTTTAAGAGATCACTTTGGCAGCAAGTGAAGGAGAGAAGGGGTGTGGCCAGTTACCGATGAAAGAAAATCTCTAATTGGTTACTGGGGCTTTAATTGAAATGGTTGCTTATATTCATTTAAGCATTGTCCTTTGTCTCCGCAGAAAGATGATGATAATTTTGATGAAATGAACGGCGATGACCTTCAGGACCAGGAAAACTGTGAATCAGATGGTAGGCATTGACATTATTGTGACACGTTTGTTTTATAACTGGACAGACAAAATCAGAAAATGTATATTTAGCTTAACACTGACATTAATGTAAATATTTTTAGCTAATGTGTTTCATTCCTTAGTGGGGGCCAGCATGGCGTCACTAGAGGCTGGAATGGCAGAGTGCGATCCGTCTTCTGGAGAACCCACATCTCAAAGTGAAGAGCCGGAGTGTGGTGTGAATGGAAACCCAGAGACCGAAGACAAGGAGAATAACAATGCTCTAAGCTCAGAGGAGACTCTGGCCGAGAGGTAGGACTCTTCCAAGAACCATGTTGTTTTTTAGCAAATGAATTCTGATTGGTACATGGCATACAGCTTGTTATAGAGAAATGATTGAGGTTATTATTTTCTTTACTGCAGATGCCTTGTTATGATGTTGCCTGAATTTGAAATTTGTTCAAGAAATGTTTCTTGCTAAAACAGTCTTGTTTGGTTACTGACTAAACAGACAGGTTTGTGCACATATGTTAACAAATAGCCCAACTGCTGTTTACTAAAGAACTAAAAGTGGTTTCCCTTAATTTTTAAATATTGAGGTCACGATTATTGAGGGAAAAAATATTGTGATTTTATGATTATTCATGATTGTGGAATTAAGGGAGAATTTCTCAATTTTATAAAAAGTAGAAACGAGGCATTATATGTATGTTTTTATATTTATTTAATTGTTGTTTTAGTTAAAAGCCCATTGAGCCCCACATTTAGCCTATGTAAAAAAAAAAAAAAAGAAATTTCCATGTGCGTGCATTGGTTTTTACCATGACATAACAAATGCAGCGCTGCATATGGTTCTTTTAGGACTCTTCCTGTGGCAACGTTCTGCCATTATCATGTAAAGCTGGGTAAGATGGCTTTTCTCTCTGCACATTGGATTATTTACCTTTGACTTTGTGTATTATTGGTGGATTTAACACTGGATGTCATTACGCGCTGCAGCTCATGAAAAACAACAATTTACCTCAAGTCCTAAAATTCTCACGATGAGCTTTTATAATCATGGTAATCGTAAAACCGGTTAATCTTGACATGCCTTATCACAATTCATTGAACATTTATCTTACTTGCGCCGCCCTGTTTGAGCATAAACGGTGTATAAAAATACATGTTGAATGACTAAAGAGTTGAGAGTTAAGGCATAAAGCGGAGTACCCATTTTATTATGCTATTAATTGCCTCTTCACTTCTTTGTTAGTGTTGTGCCCAAGACCCGCGTTGTTGAAGGCTCCGAGTTTGTGAACGAGCAGGACGCAGCCAGAGTCACGTCAGGAGTCAATGGGAAGTCCAACCTGTGGAGTCTCGAGGGCCTCATTGACCTCAATGGCCACAACAGCCGGCCTTTAATCCAGACTGAGGACTGTAATCAGGTTTTACTAGAGTGTGGCGGGACCCCAGACGGGAACAGGGTTACATATGAAGACAAAACAACACCTGTAAACACAATACATTCCTCCAATCAGCCCATGGAAGCACTGTCAGGTGAGTGTCACTGCACACCAGCCAACTATCTGTTTCATTTGGACTTTCAGGATAAAATAGCACTGTGTTCTTCTTTTTTATAGAGATTTCGCACTAATATCCTCATCCTGATGTACTCCTCCCTCCAGCTTGGGTTGAAATGTCCTTTTCCCGTTGACAACAGCTTTCTCTTGCTCCTTGATGAAGCTATAGGGAGTGTGAGGAGAAGAAGAAAGACTGCCACAAGTGCTAAATGTGTCCAACACAAGGAAAGCTTTCCAGTAGCTCTACAAAGATTTCAGGGAAATTCCATTTATATGAAAGAAGCCTTCAGCGACTTTTGCTCCAGGTCGCATCCCGATTCCACTGTTTGGTTCTGAACTGATTTCTTTTCTGTGCGATGTCCAAGTTTGATTTTATCAGGGGGTACATTAATGTAACTTATTAATATTGTTTTTGTTTGTGTAATTATAGTTATTAAATTTGTATGATACCATTGCAGGATACAAACATGTACTGAAGCAATATGGACTATAGAAGGATTGACACATGTACTGTAATGTGAGTGAACATGTGATGTATGGATTACTTGACCAGCTGTATTCTACAGCAAACAGACACATGGCCTTATAATTGTCTTATTACCCAATATTTAAACTTGTTCCATATTATATTGTTTGGGTTGTTTGCTCCATGTGCACCACACTGCCCCATCTGCAATCCCACTATTTGCACTTGACTCAAAGCTTTCCAATCTTCATGTAATTCCTCTTTTGGCCACCAGGAGGCTCTAGAAGCACAACTGTTACAACTCAACACAAAGTGGTTTGTCACTAAAGTTTTAGCAGTAATGTATAGTCATGAGGTATATTTACTTGCAGCATTACTGTACAATTTACAATTGATTTTGGCTGAAATTTAAAAGTATAGAGCACAAACTTCAAATGTTACTTTAATGTATAGGTTGAGTGAGGTCCTTATTTACTGAAACTTGCATCAGGTTGAAAAATATGTTTTAAGATTTCTTTTTGTCTTATTATACTTGGAATCCCCTTTAACATCTTTTGAAAGTCCCAGTACTAGAGCTGCTACTAATATAGTACATTTCAGCAATTTTATACTTAAATACTATTCCTGATATATGACTGAGAATATGGAAGTGCAGGTCTACATATATTTAAATGTTATTGTATTGTGTGTGTGTGTGTGTGTGTGTGTGTGTGTGTGTGTGTGTGTGTGTGTGTGTGTGTGTGTGTGTGTGTGTGTGTGTGTGTGTGTGTGTGTGTGTGTGTGTGTGTGTGTGTGTGTGTGTGTGTGTGTGTGTGTGTGTGTGTATAGACAGTATTAGGCAGATGAAGCCATGTTGAGAATAGAAGGCTTAGGCATGTGGAAAGTTGGTATGAAACTAAATGTCCCGAGTTTTGGTCATCAGGTTATATTTGAGAGCCATAAAACCCACTTGTAAAATGTGTGTTAGTTAAATCAGGGCTAGTGGATCACACTGTGTGTGACCCTTGATTTCTGCCTTGTTCCCTGCTCTTTCTGAAGAGTTTAGCCTTGACAAATGAGCTCAAATAATGTACATTCTTCAAAATGATTTCTTTAGCACTTCAAAGATATTAGACAATTACTTGATGTTATTATGGTTACTGTACTTGTTACAGCTAATGGAGATCTAAATAAATACAAATACTGTTGCCCACTTTGGCTTTACCTGCAAAAAAAAAATCCCCCAAAAAGCTCCTCCTGACCCTTCCTCGAGATACTGTATTGTATTCCCAGCTTGCTGCTTATCAGGGACCTACTCCGGCTCTTTCCCCCTATGTCTGATCAGAACTGTGTCTCGGCCTGAGATTCTTGTCATACAGTGAAGTAACAAACTTGTCTTCAGCTCTGCCTCGACAATCAGTCCACCCACAGAGGGTAGTACGAAAGTCTCCCCCCACCGCCCTGTTAAAGACATTAATTTGTACTGTAAATATATCTAAAACATTGAGAAGTCAATCCGTTAACAATAAAGACATTACAAAACATTTATTTGCAATACGTTTATTTTTGTAGAGAGACGTCTGAACATTTGATCATAATGTTTGATAACATTCAGAGGCAGTGATTCTTAGTAGCTGGTTTGTCTGAAGTGCGTTCTGAAGCAACACTGAAAAGCTTTGGTTTATGTAGCGTTCTGGTTTACACTGTTATATACGGCAAAACATATTATTTACATACTGTGAATATGCTTCAAGCTGCAGGCTGCCATCACAAAATCTCAAAAAAAACAAAAAAACACATTGTTATTTGAATGGTTCACAAAAAAGCAATTTTGATTTAATACATAACAAAATATCTAATCTGCTAACCCTGTCGTTTACACTTCTAACTTGATCTTTGTATTTCAGTAAAATATTCTTGACATTTTTCAATTTGAGAAAAGTTTTTTTTTTTTTTAACCTTTTAAATTATTTTTATTTTTGAATCTAATTTTGAGTGTAATTAGATGTTTTTAATTTAAGTGTAAAAAAAACAAAAAACTTCTTTGACATTTTGCAGTGTTCATATTTCCGTCTACTCTAATGATGGTGCTCCTGGACTGCATGTGTCCAAAATGTCTGACGTGAACTGAATCTTGACTTTAAAACATAAAATACAAATCTAATCGCAATCAAAATACAAAAAAAATAAAATAATGCAATCATCATTCAGACCCACTTCAAGCTTATGTCTAAAACCACTAATCTAGACGAACAAGGCAACATTGGGTCATGCTCAGCGGGATATTTCCAAAGCATCACTGTTCTATATACGTCATCTCTGTTCATATTCATCTCGTACTCGGTTTTACACTTTCTTGGCGCAGTCGGGACAGTAGATGTGGTCGCCGCTGATGACGAAGCGCTTGTTGGCCAGAGAGAGGCAGCATTTCTTGCAGTTGAAGCAGTACTCGTGCCAGGCGTAGCCCTCGTAGTTGACCACGTTTGTGCCATGGCCAAAGCCTACATTTATAGACGCAGAACAATTAATAGGAATGCATGCCCGGCACGTTCGTTCATCATGTTTTACGAGTCGTCATTATTCAATTCAAGTTTATCTGCATTTGACATTCAGCTGACCAAAGTGCTTCATAAGAACAAGGCGAGACTTTTGCTGTTTAGACAGTTTCGAAGCTTACATCATCGGTGACATCAGCTGGAGGCAGGAAGTGAGCAAGAGAAATAGGATTAAACTAAAACTAGCGATTAGAAGTGTAAAACTACAGCTAAAAAATGTGGTCCTGTTGTGGCTTAAGCTGCAAGAACAAGGGGAACGACATTTGAGACGATAAAATAAGGTTTTATCTGATATTTCCAACAACAGTTAGACATTTGTTTATCATTACTATGACAACAGCTACAAAGGAAATTAAATGGGATCTAGCTTCCCGCCTCCAGCTAAGCCCCGAATGTTTACAAACAATGAAAGGGTCTATATTACTAATAGGAGGGGGGAAAAACATTGCACTTTTTTCTGTCATGATAAAGTTCCATGTAAAGATGAGATACACGTAAAGATTAGCATAAAAATGGCCAAAATTGCCTATGTGTTTGGTGATGAAATGTAATTAATAGATAGAGCCAGGTTTTAATGTATGTTGTTGATATATCTGTCACAAAAAAAATGTTCAGAGGGGATATTGGATATGTTTAGTTTTTGAATAAGCTAGTTATTTGTGAATAAATGAATTTATGTAGGTTCATGTTTAAATATCCAGGTCTAGAATGTTCCAATAGTCATCAGGGCTGTCACTAACGATTATTTAGGTAATCCATTTTTGCCATATAGAGCTAAAGTGATGCCGTTTGGAGGACGTCTTGATTGAGTGTCTGTAGGATGCTTTTTGTACAAGTTTCACATGTCATTCCTCATTTAAAAGCTGAGAACCTCTAAAATTCAGTCTAGGATTGAGAATGTAAGAGAGTGCGAGAGTCCTCTTTCTGCTCTCGTTAGAATTTCAGGGGTGCCCAAAGTATTTGACACTAAGGGCCAAAATAGAAAAATATTAGCGAGCGAAGGGCCAAACGCAATAACTTTTACACAAAGAAAGACCAAATTCAACCAGATCTATGATTAAATACCCTTTAATAATTGTGCTATTGAGTAGGACATGCTGTTTTGGTCCTTAGTAACAATATATTCAGCCAAATGAATCAAAGTACACTGCAAAACATCTTAATAAGTGAACATTCTGGATTTAAGAATATTTTAAGTAATTGTAACTTGTGTGTTTATAGAAATAGATGTGTGTTCTTTTTTTTCAAGTAAAATTAAATGTATTTCATAATTTAGAGATATTTACTCTTATTTTAGATGTAATAAGATGTTTTTTCTTATTCTAAGTGCAAAAAGACTCATTCATTTGACAGATAAATGTATTTTCCTGCTCAAATGTAGATCAAATAAAGAATAAATAAATAAATTTAACTTTTAGATTTGTTTTTGCACTGTAGATACTCTCAGCACCATCTCGAGGGCCAAATGAAACCCCTTGGAGGGCCGAATTTGGCCCCCGGGCCCCACTTTGGGCACCACTGCGTTAGATTACGGTGCGAGATTTATCAGAGCTAAAATATTAGCAAAAAATCACCATCATTTTTAACTAATCTTTCTCTGAGTCTGTATATGCCAGGAAAGATGAATCGACTACTAAAATAGTTGACAACTATTTCAATAATCAATTAGTTGTTTCAGCCCTAATACTCATCCAACTGTCATCATCAGCTAGGAGTTGAGACTGGAATCCACTGGGCTTATATACAGTACACAGCTGAGGGAATTAATGTCTACAGTGAAGTGCTTTGAGAAGCTTGTGACACAGGCTTGAAAAGTGAAAGACAAGTGTGAGGCATTATTATTATTATTATAAAAATACAGTTTGATCAATCCAGATCCAATCCAGTTTTGAGGCTCAAACCCAGCAATTTTTTCACTAATATTTGGCGTTTTTGTCTTTTGTTGTAATATCACATTCTTAGGATTTTTTGTAAATATTTAATTAACATTTGACCTATTTGTGACATCAGATTCAGTTAAAATACTGACCTGACTGATAACAATTGCTATGTTGATTTATTCACAATTACGAAAACATTTTACATGATGGAAATGTTGCTTATGTTGATTATTATCAAGATTATTATCCAATCAGAAGGAAGAATGAGCCCCCTTTGTACGGTTGCCAAGTCCTATTGCTAAAAACCTAGAAAATACATACTGTATAAAGGGCAGACTACTAGTTAAAGGTCCGGGACTGTACTCTGGAGGTCCTTGGCTTTCAAATCAGCACTGTTCCTATATAGTGAAGTTTGTGTTTGTGTTAAGGCACCCCAAGTTAGAATGTAGTGTACTCTTTTAAACCACTAAGAGCGCCCCCTACAGCCACTACCTTTAAGCCCTAAGAGGCACCATAGATGGAATATAACCTTCACTCGTCAAGGCCAAAGTACAGTGAACGAGAGTCTCTCTAAACCAGGTCTAAACGAGTAAACCACTAACTCAGGTCTAAACCAGGACTAAACCAGGTCTAAAACAGGACTAAACCAGGTCTAAACCAGCACCAAACCAGGTCTAAACGAGTAAACCACTAACTCAGGTCTAAACCAGGACTAAACCAGGTCTAAAACAGGACTAAACCAGGTCTAAACCAGGACTAAACCAGGTCTAAACCAGGACTAAACCAGGACTAAACTAGGTCTACACCAGGAATAAACTAGGTCTAAACCAGCACTAAACCAGAACTAAACGAGGTCTACACCAGGACTAAACCAGGTCTAAACCAGGGCTAAACTAGGTTTAAACCAGGACTAGGTCTAAACCAGGACTAAACCAGGTCTGAACCAAGTCTAAACCAGGACTAAACTAGGTCTAAACCAGGACTAAACCAAGTCCAAACTAGGACTAAACCAGTTTATCGTAGAGAGGTCACTTTTACTTTCAAAAACAATTTAAAAATGTAGTGAAGTAGAAAGTACAGATACAGGCTGTAAAATGTAGTGAAGTAAAAGTAAAAAGTATTCATCATA
>OMNZ01099871.1:0-13310 GCA_900303255.1 Lesueurigobius sanzi | reverse complement strand
CAGGGAAAATGTAAACCGCCGCAAAACATAAAATACTGTATTCTGTATCATATTTGGAACACTGCCATCTAGTGTTGACACAGGAGAAGACTGTCCAAGTTTATGTTGCCGTATGTACATTGTAGCGATTGTAGCACGTCTTTTTGCCTTGACCACCTCTAAATATGACGTTGAAAAAAAAAAAATCTTTATTTTCTTTCAATATCAGTACATCATATTCATCAAATACATTCATTTTATATTCAACATTCATCATATAATCTAAACACGACTGAATTTGATGCTCGGTGTCTTTTCAAAAATGTCGACTTGTACTGAACTAGAACCAAACCAAATACATATTTTCACATAAATACATATTTTCCATTAGAAATGTATCACTAACATTACATTACAAAGCTGCTTTTATTGAATTAGTTGAACTTAAACTTATTTTGTGAGCCTGGTCGTCTTGTATCAAACCGGAACCCCTGACGACGATTCTTTGTTCCCACACGGACAAACACCAATCCACCAAAATATGGCAACTTGCAGCAGAGCAGTGTGGAGAGGTCAGAAGTTTTATTATAACAGCATTTATTTCTACTGACTGTTATATTTACAACATTTGACAGCGTAAAGTTACACATTTGTTTTAGTTAAATTACCGTACCACATTTAACTTGCTCTTTTAGCTTGTTTAGCTAAGCTAGCGTTCTTTTCTAGTAGCTTGAATGAAATGTTGATGTATTTTGCCACAATTCTTACCTGAAGAAATACTCAAGGAGCGGTCACTTTCTGTAGATTCTACGTGCTCTGCATTGCGCAAATAAGAAGTGAATGTAGGGTGACATATTGTTAATTTTGATCCGCTTTTGTCCTCAGTTGTCTCTGGATGTCGGCGGCTAAGCGCAGTTCGTCCCGTTTCCAGCAGCTTGTCCCAGATCACTATCAACACTGTCCCCGTGAGAACTTTAGCTGTGGCCAGGTGAGTTTAAATAGGTCAACTGTACGAGGCTCTGAAGATTTTAAGACAAGAACCTTCCCGTCCAGTTTAGATCATGTCCCACTTTTTCAATGTTGCCCTGTGAATTGTTAATGGTTAGATTTGCATAGTATAAAATCCATACTCCTTGCATTAATGGTATTTGCATAAAACTAGGCTGACCTAACTATCAGGGTTTGGATTTTTTGTGAGCTGTTGCAATCTCTGTCGTTGTTTTGAGGTTGAAACAGCAAAAGGAAACTGTTCTATGGGGTTTACTGTAAGTTTTAATTTCTCAAGATCTCACAACTTGTCCCACTTTTACAACTTTTTGTGGTCACTCTCTCACTGGCTTGTACAGTCAGTGGATTTAAGCACTCCTCCTGACAGGAGATTTGCCCTGGCCTGATGTTTACTTTAAGACAAACTATTCACACCTCTTAAACTATTTGATCTTCCAAGTACCATCAGGCCTAGAGCATGGCCCAAACTGGACTAAACCGGGTCTAAAAAGGGTCAACAAGAGATCTAATTAAGCAAAATTATGGATGTACTGAGAGTGAAGCATTTCTTAACTTAATTTAAATGCATAAAAGCATAAATGAAGGTGTCTCTTATTCCAGCTGAAGAAAAGTGACCCTGAGTTCACTCCATTCAGGAGAATACTGACATTAACGTGTAGAAACCAGCGTAACAGAGCAGATCTAAGTCCAGTGTAATCAGACCCAAGAGCTGAGGGAACCTAACTTGCGTTGCAAGATGTATTCCTGCGAGATTTGTGATTTCACACACGGGGGAAACACATGTTGAAAGAGTCCAATCAGGCTCGCCTCACCTGTTTGTGCTGACCAATGATGTGCCTGCATTGGGGTTTAAGGCGGGACATGTTGGTATGATATCGCACCAAACACCGAATAATAACAACCATGGCTACGTCTATGGACTTACTTTTTGATGACGCAATTGACTGCCGACTATTTCTGCTTTGAAAAGGAGCAAAGAGATGTTTGTGCTTTTCTCCGACTGGATTCGGCAAAAGTACGGTAGGCGGGTACCAGAGGTTACATTAACTGAAAATTCTGTCAATGACAGAAAATTTTAAGAGGGTCTGCGTGCAGACAACGGAGGAGTGGAGCTCCACAGGAAGTGACGTCACAAGTCACTTTTAATATCAATAACATGACTTTAGTAAACTCCACTAACCTTAAGGTTAGGATTAGGGTTAGGTTAAGGGTTAGTTTGGATTAGTTTAAGCTAGCTTTGTCCTGTGGAGGTGAGGTCATTTCCTGTGGAGCAGTGGAGCTCCACTAGTCACGTGCCCCTCCATCGTCTGCAGCCAGACCCTTCTCGAATATTTTGAGAGGCTGACCTTCATTTTGAAGGATTGAAAATCAAGCCATCGTCATCTTCTGAGAGTTTTACACACACACTTTAACACAATGTAGTTTCCAAATTCATGTTCCATGATTCTGTTCGCAAATTATATTTAGATTTGCTTCAATTTATCCTGTAATCTGTGTTTTCTTGCATACATAATACTAGGTATATAATGAGAGATCAATTAATGAAGGTAGCTCACCACAGACTTTTTACAACCCTAACCTTCAAAGTGACTGAGATAAATGATCTCTAACCACTGGTGGGTACTAACGGGCGTTTCGCCCAATTATCTTGACTTATTGCTGTAACGGTCCCTCCCTTTCAGGAGCGGATTGAACGAGAACCATGAGGATTGATAATGTGTAGAAATCAAAGAGTGCTACACCTATGAATCACAAAATATTATTTGAAAAATTAAGCCAAGCTGGAGTACCTAAATATCTGATCAGATCCCTGTCCTACTGGTATCTTCACCAGACTATGCAGGTCAAATGGGACAATTGCGTATCAACATCTTTTCAGATAGGTAATGGTGTTAGGCAGGGCAGTTTGCTCTCCCCTGTTCTTTTTAATTTTTAAGAAGCTCCTTGCTATGACTGCACGATTTACTAGCTGTATCTTATTTTCATTTTTCAGACCTATAGCAATGGGAATTGGATTTCCAATAATCTATGTCCAGGGAATTCTTTTTCTTATCACACAAATCATACAGATAGTTAATTCAAGGTGTTTTACAGATAAGAAGAAAGATAAATTGAACTTTCATGTACAATACGATCAAAGCTCAACACATGGCTGGGCATTTTGGGCAAAAAAAAAAAAATCTAGATATTTTTATTCAGTGTCCGGACAATTACAAGTTTAATCAATTTTATTCAAAACTAACTTTACATGGACTCCTGAGTCCAACCTTTTACTATCATTTGTTTGAGGCTAATGGTAGTGGAAAGCTGCTGCAGTTTATAAGAATCAGGCCTATATTCCATCCATTTGACCTGAGCACATTAGATTCATGTATTTTTAAATTTTACTTCCTCTTTTAAATATGTCTCATCTGTTCTTGAAAGTAAAACATGTTTCATAATAAACCACTTACTGGGGTGGAGGGCAGCTGAAATTATTATGGTAAGTTTCAACATGCAGATTTCTAATTTTAGTTTATGGCTAATTTAACTGGAATTCCTGGGCCAATCCACATGAAACAAAAACTGTCCCAAAGTTCAATGTCTTTTGTCAGCACATGAACTAAGATCCAATTTTTTCCCCATAAAGGCATCAATATTCAAAAACATGTATGTGATGTTGACCAGTAGAAAGGACTTTCATCCATGAGAATAATATTGCAGGTTTGTGAATCTAATCGCTATCAAATAATTATCAAGTATAAGATTTGTCAATTTTTGGGGGTACATTTCTTCCAAAAACTCCAATTACTCTCCCATAGAGTTATTTTGGCACCTGCTCCAACTGAAATGGAATTCTGTAACGTGAACACAACCTACTGTTTACTTCAGACGACACTGTAATGCTTTTTCTGCACCAGAACAAAGAAGAAGGATAAAAAAGAGGATGAGGAGAAGGAGGTGAAGAAGCAGCATGTGATCGATGACTCGGGTCGACACAAACCATTTGGTAAAACGTCCTGGGCTCCGGTGGACGACGTCTACCTCCTGAGGTATTACCCCAGAAAAGTGCATGATGTGGGGGATGCCGTGGAGCTGCTGCAGACCTACAGCCGCCTGGACTTCACCCCCAAACACCAGCCCGCGTTTATCGACCTACGGCTCAACATGAAGCTGGAGAAGAAGGTACAAAAAAGGGCAACACATTTACACTTTCATCATTTTTGACCTCGCAGATAGTTTTCTTGGTTTACTTTTGTTGTGACCAAACATCAATTGCTTTTCAGTCACCAGTCTGTTTGAGCCTTGTCTGGCATGTTTTATTCCTGATAATTTGGGAATTATCAGAAATAAAACAGAGAAAAAGAGAAAAGTTTCAAATTGATACCACTCAATTAAAATTTTCCCTATCCAACTTGCCAAGCTTTTTCAATATCGTGCAGCCCTAGTTGTATTCATGCTTCAATTATATTTTTCTAACAAACTTTTTTCCTTCTGTTTGACAGAAAAAGGTGGATCCGTTTGTGAGCACAGTGCATTTACCTCATCCATTCAAGACTGAGATGAACAAGGTCTTAGTTTTCACAGAGGTGCGTGCACTTTCTCTCTTAGTTTAGTTTAAAATGAGCTTTTTTTCATCATGAGATTAAATGACTGTGTTTTGTTTTTGCTGCAGGATCCGGAACAGACCAAAGTGGCTCAGGAAAACGGCGCAGTCATTGTCGGAGGAAAAGAACTCGTGCAACAAGTGAGCTTTTACATCACTTTCTGTCCAATGGTTGTCTTGGCCTGCTTCTTCTATGCCAGTATCAAGTTGATTTGGTGCCGCATTTTATTTGGAGGAAGTGTTTTCGTCCATACGTCAATACAAACCTTGTAACTTAAGTTACTTAAATTGTAATGTCTAATATTGTTTGTTTTTTGTTTAAGTTTATTTATTTTGGTCATTAAGAAAATAAAACGATAACAATGAAAAAAGAAAGAAACAATTCTTATGTAAGAATAAGACCGAAAAAGGGAATAGACTGAAGCTTTGCTTATTTTGCCTTCCCCTTTTCCCAAGCTATAGATCTTTCTCAGCCATTGTCAAAATAACAATCTCTCTGCTCTGATTGGTCAGGTCAATTTGGTTGGCTGTCTACCAGCCTCTGATTAGTCAGACAAATTGTTTTGACAACGGCTGAGAAAGGTCTATATTCTGCAGACCAAATCAATTTACATAATATTATAAATGCACAATGAAACACAATCTGCAACATCATCACCACACCTTCACCACAATATTATTTTGCATTATATTCATTTATCTTTTTTTGCATTATTATTATTTCTTTATTAATAATTATAACATTTTTTTGTATGTGTATTGCTTACCTATAGTGTGGTGCATTTAAAAGCCTGGGTGGGCCAGGTGAGTGTGGGCAGTAGCCCTCGATACACAATATACTCCCGTATATTGTTATTATACACAAGTACCACATTTCTGTGATTTATTCGTTACTCTTGTAATACGTTACCCCCAACCAACCAGTGTTGCTAAGTAACGGATGTAATCCACTTCTGTAATTAGAGTACTTTTAAGTAATGGAGTCATGTAAAAGTGGTCATTAGATTATAATTACTTTTATCAACTAGCAATTCCATTACTACAGTATTTTGTAATATTTTGAGGAGTAAATATTATTCAATCAGCCAAAAGCAAGATTTACACAGCACCGAGCAGCTGCTGCGTGATCCTTTTTTAAAACAAAGTAACTCCTAGTTACTAATCAGATTACTTTTAAAATAAAGTAATCAAAGATGTACCAAGATGACTTTTAGAAAGAGTAAGCAGTAGTTGGCTTACCTTTATGGAGTAATCTCAACAACACTGCCCCCAACACTGACTAGTCCAATCTTGCCTAGGGCTCCAAATTGACTAGGGCCGGCCCTGTCTGGAGCAACAATAGCATGGTTTAACACTAAAAATGTAGGTTCCTTTAAGTTCTATTTAGTTTTTAGTCAAACGCACATTTACACCTACATTCATGAACTCTGAACTCTTCTCCGGGAAAGTGTTTACATCCCACACAGTTTTTATCATGCTGACCGTGATTGTCCATCAGTATCTTGCAGTCTCTCACCTCTTGACATATCTATTTTCATAATGTATTATCAAACCATGCTCTTCTAATCATCTTTTCCAGATCTTAGACGATGACATTTCAGCAGATTTTTACATCGCAGTTCCTGAAATCCTTCCCAAACTGACGCCGCTGAAAAACAAGCTCAGAAAGAAGTTTCCCAAAAGTAAAAGAGGTAAAACGAGAATTGTCAGTTTCACGTTCATCCAGAAGCTTGTTGTGAGATCATGAATACTAACAAAACGCAGCTGATCTCCATCTTTCCAGTCAGCGCCATACTGGAGGACATGGCTTGACTATTTTTACTGCATAAGCACAGCAATATGCACAAATTTATTTGCATTTGTTGCATAAAAATGTAGTATATGGGCATGAGAATGCTTTGAATCTAATGTTCTGTACCTGTATAAACCTTGTAGTTAAACCAAGTAACTTTTTGGTCAGTAACACTTCCACTTGCACAGAAAGTTTCAGACATTTACACGCCGTCTTTTTTATGATGCTTTGTGTTAAATTTGTAAGACAATCACGACATTTTAAACTACTAAAATACTTCATAATAATTATCAATATAAGTAGTATATCATGTCATCACATTGTGAATTTTAAATGTCTTTGAATTTTCCGCTTTGAATTTTTTAACACTGAAAAAACATCTTTGAATTTTTTTGTCTCCAATTTTCAGTCACTAAATTTTCAGTTCAGTGTTTTACATTTGAAATGAAAATTTCACCTTTTAAACATTTGCTTTATTATTTTTCAACACATCAAATACTACAGACTAAATTCAGAGTGTAAAATTCGAAGTAAAAAAAAATTGTAATACAAAAATTTGCCCCTAAAATAATTTGTGAATTTTTCTTTTTCAATTTTTTTCTACAGTGAATTTTACACTTGGAAAATAGTCTGTTGTATTTGATGGATTGAAAAATAATTTAAAAGGTGAAATTTTAATTTTGAATGTAAAACACTGAACTGAAAATTTAGTGAATGAAGTTTGGAGACAAAAAAACATGTTTTATCATCAGTGTTAAAAAAATTCCAAGTGTAAAATTCTAAGACATTTAAAATTCACAATGTGATGACAAAAAAATCTTCCATAGAACTGTATTACCCTGTGGTTGTAGTAATCCTTTGCTGTATTCAGATGTCCACTCTGACCCTTAAATACTATATACAGTAGCTTTACGTAAAAATGACAGACTGTCCACCAGTGTTTCCTAATTTTCTGAGTTTTATATGAATTGTGCCACAATTAAGGCCTTTGAAAAAATACAAAAAGTATGGTCCAAGTCAAGACACAACTCACAATTCAACTGCATGTTTAGATGTCTATAATTTTGTCCGATTTGTCAAATCTACTTCAAAATATCCAAATGTTGCTTCATCCCTCTGTTTAATGTATCTTTTTTGATAAATGTATAGATTTGTTGCGTTTGAGACATTAAGAATGTTGTTTTTTTGTGCATTAACATTTTTTTTTTAAAACAATATTGTGTCCTAACTTTCCGGATTAGTATATTTAGTGGCCTATTCCTATCTGTGATTTTGGGCCAAAATATCAAAAACACTTTGATGCTGATGCATGTAATCCAAGTTTTAATTTCCCATATAATTTCCCACTTCACACGGATTGTCCCTCTTTCATCACGATGTGAGGTGGTCACCCAAGTGTTAATTCATGTTTTATCGCCTCCTCCTTGGTTTAATTTCAGGTTCCGTTGGAGTGAACATTCCCAGAATGTTGAACTTATTCAAAACGGGACATGAATATATTGTAGAAGACGACTGCTACGTGCGGACGCAAATCGCTACGGTAACGAGACACGCACATTATCCAGTGTACCTTAAAACACTTGAGGTGGGGTTGCACGGTTTTGGAATAACACTTAATTGCAATTTGTCTGATTAGCATTGTTATCGTGATTAGATTTGCAATTTGTTCAGAAGAGACAGAATTATGGACTATTGACTAATACAAGAATTGGACGCATATGAGAACATGTTTGTGTACGTCTAAACTACTTTTATACATGAATAATCCTAATGGAGGCTTTTTTTTATCGCAACCGTGAACATTTGGTTTCAATTGTGATGAATTGTGCTGTTTGATTTACTTATTCCGTTAGCTGTACCAGAGGTTTCAATACTTAGAAACTAGAAATACATCACATTTTTAAAGCAGATATTTCAATCTTTTGGATAGAAACTTAGAAAGCTTGTGAGTCATTCATTTTAGAAATGTTTTAAATCGAGGCATGGAGCAGTCTAGGTCACATTCTTCTATTCTGCAGCTGTTCTTAAGAAAAGTATCAAAATGACGGTCTCTTGGCCAGTAACTATTGAAAAATGTTTTTTAGGTATTAATGGCATTGAAAGAAAACTTGCCGAAAACTGGTACCAAAAAATTAATGAAAAAAAAAGAGAAATAGTCTGCAATGGAATAAATGACCATTATTGCTCTGTTTTATGGTTCGTTGTGTCCTTGGGCAAGACACTTCACCCTCAGCCCGTATAAATGTGGTGTTAGTGATTGTTGGTGGTGGTCAGGGGCCGATGGCACAGACCGGCAGCCTTGCTTCGGTTAGTCTGCCCAAGGGCAGCTGTGGCTTACCACCAGTGAGTACAGAGTGAATGAATGAGTATGCTGTCAATGTTTTGCAATAGTTTTGTACTAGACTTTTATTGTGTAATTGTAAATATTGTAAAAAGGCCCAACCAGGGTTAGGAGTTGAAAATTAGCACAAGCTATAAATGTAAGCCATTATTATTATTATTCTAGATTATTGGTTCTTAACTGGAGGGTCGGGACCCAAAACTGGGTCGTGGAATGACTTTTGGGTCACGTGTCTTGGGGAAAAAAATATTTATCTGCTATAAACACACAAAAACAATTTGAACTCTGTCAGAATGAGATATTTGATCATAATTACAGCTTTATTTGATCATTTAATGTTTATTCAACTATAGTGTGTCGGAGAATACAGTATATGACTTAATTCTTATGTGGCTTACGGCTTGGTGTTATAGAGTGATGGTGCGTCCCGGCACCAAACCAGTTGAGAACCACGGGTCTAGATCAGGTGTTCCCAAAGTGGAGGTCCCCAGACCTTGAATTCAAGATAAAATAAAAAAGAACTGAAGAAGTTTAGGACATCATATATTTGTGAATTGGGGTCAAATAGCAAAATAAGCAAAATAAATATAGGGATGTAATGATTCAAACTGCTTAAAATGTGAATCATTGTAAAAAAATAAAGAATCGTTTCATATTGAGTTTGTTAGAAGGATATAAATGCAGATGTTAAAAAAAAAGAAACATATTTTTGTTATGAAATGAGTCATTCATTTTGTAAAAAAAAATGTTTTTTAAAATTGAAATCGGGAACTTCTAATGGAATTGATTCGGGGTTTGCATGGATAGTGGATACATCCCTATAAATACAGATAAGATAAGATAGTTATTTGTTGATCTCACAATGGAGAAATTCACTGGTTACAACAGCTCTTAAGACAGGATACATTTTATTTGTAATGTTTCACCAATTGAAATGATTACAAGAGGCAGTTGCTTTTTACATGGGGGGTCCCGAGTCTTTTTTTGGGGGGTCTTGGCCAAAAAAGTTTGGGGACCCCTGAACTAGATGACCAAACACAGTAACTAATGTCTCCTTCTCTCTCCTGAAGTTGGACATGCCTCTGGAGCACATTATGGAGAACCTACGGACCATTATCACAGACGTTTGCTCCCACAGACCGGCCACTTTAGGTGAGTACATTTCTCCATTGTGAGATCAATAAAGTATTGTCTTATTGTTGTCATTTGAAGACTCTATGTAAGAAGCTGATTCCAATGAAAAAGCAGGGAATCACACACTTTGTGTTGCCAGATCCAACAGCTAAAACCAGTTTCCGAAAACCCAGGTTTTCCGCAGTGCATTAAAATATTATGTTATTCTAATTGTGACAAAAATAAGACCTTAAATGTCATTGAAATCAATAAAATTGGATTCAATCTGGCATCTACATTTCTTGGAAAATGAAGGCAATTCGGGTGTTCTGCTCTCCCAAAATTTTGCCCACTGGGCGGCGCTGTGATCAAAGAATGACACCGTTCTTTGCCATGTGCACTTCCGGTTGATGGCATTAACGTGGCGAAACACGGTGACAAACAGTGATAGTGCCTGAATTGAAAAGACTGAAGAGAAAGGGTGTTTGCAGTGTGGGAAAACCAAAGGATGAACTGTTATTGCTTGTTGAAAGAGCGCTGGCGAAAACTACCCATAATGCAGCGCAAAAATCAGTTGCCCCCCCGCCCAGGGGCGAGATTTTGGGAGAGCAGAACGCCCGAATTGCTCAACCTTGTTTTACTGCAAGTTTGTCAAAGATCCAATACATCAATTTTTTTGTTTTGTTTTTATTGAATATATAGTGTTTGGGCATTTAAATGGAATTAGAAGAAACCCTGAAGCCTGAAAGGACTCTCTCTCTCACCTCTCTCACCTAAAGGCTAGTTTCCAAATTCTCCAATCAACTTAATTGGTGCTAGTGCAGTTAATACGCAGCAAGTCAATTGTTCTCTGCTCTCATCCAATTTAGTATTGGTATCGAAAAAAGTCCTTCAGGGACCAGTATGGTGAATCAAGTATTGTTAAAGTGCTTTAACCCCCTGGTTCACCTGCTGTATCTCGCAGTTGGTTCGGTCTTGGGGTCAAAAAGTCTGTAAAACTCACACAAACTTTCCCACATCAGTGTAGATTTGATCATTTATGGATTTGAAACTGCGGGGGTCGGTCTCATTAGCCCCGCGCAGCCTAATGTTTGTTTGGCCGTTCGTGCATTGTCAAAACATACGTCACTTGTCCCGACTTTAGTGGCAGCGTTAGAGGCTGCGTTGATTGTAAATGGCGCGTGTGATTAAAGCTCATTAAACAGGCGGCGCTCTAATGGTCTGAGGAGTAATGGAGTTTTAATAAAACCACTCCAGTCACCGACAGAACGTGACCCACTAAACCGAAGAAGCTGCTTTTGACATATAGTGTTTTATAATTGCTTTTTTGGGGCCAATTTGATTGTTGTAGACTATTACTCGTTATGTTTTCATCTGTAATCATCCAAAAATTATTTGGGAAGGAATTATGGGATGACATGAAACGGTCACTGGATTGTTATTTGGCGTCACGTCCATTGCCTGTGTGTCTGATCTCACCAAATTCTACCAAAGAAATCCTGAGAAAATTGTAGGTGAATATGCTGTCAATGGTGCGTGTATAGGTATCCACATACAGTATATACAACTTTTTGAGCTGGGAGTAGATAATGACACAGTATTTTATTTTTTTTTACATATAATTGTAATGTATAAGTTTATCAAAGTAAAAAAATATGGTCCAAAATATATTTCACTGCAGTTTTGTCTGAAATTGTACACAGTATTGCTTAACAGTTGCCGATTGCCTTTGAATATAGACGTTTTCCCTCAGTCCTTTGTTTGATGGAATGTAAATCTTGGGAAATAAAACATGTATTGATTTTTTTGCATTTGTATCTTAAACTATAGTTCTTGGGCATTCAAATCTCATTAAAAAGCATTGCATTTGACCTGCTGCACCCACCCGTATAATCCCTGCATTAGATATTCAGTTACAGCTAGCCCGGCTCATTTCTCTTTCACTTCAGTGCAGTTGTAAATACTACTGCAGTACAAAATGTCCAACGTCTGCTGCCGCCTCATTAAACGGACACTTTTCTAATGGTCGGAGATAATGGAGTTTGTGAATAAACTGCACCAGACCTCACTCTCTACAGCGACGGAGCACGACCCACACTTTCTCATTTATTTAAGTGTTTAGAGCCAATTCCTGTAGTTTGTCTCTGGAGACCAGTGAACACGGAGCCAATCTAAAAAAGCCCTTCCACGCGGGGACCTTTTGAGTAGAGGTTTCAGATGGATGCGGTAATGTGTTGAATTTCTCAGCGGTGAGCGGAGTTATGGTTATAGGAGGATATCTTATTTTTCTGAGAAAGAGTTCGATTGGATATGCAAAAGTAGTGGAGCAGATTGCTGAATAATCGTTCACTTTGTGATACAAGCACCAAACTTGGCACAAATACTACTTAGACAGTACGCTGGCCACTTGAAATTCAAGATGGCTGCTGTTTTTTTTTTCAAGATGGCCGCCAAGCAGGCATGTAAATCAATGTCAATTAAATCAATTTGGATGATCTTGGTGTAAAAGTCGGTTTTTGACTATAGGAAATCTAAAAAATGAACCTCTAAAACTTGTATGGAGCTCCATTCTACCATTTATACCAAAAGATGGTGAAAAAGATACATAGACCACAACATATGCATATATTCAGAAAATGCTATATTATGCTAAAAATTAAAAAAAAAACCTGCACTGAGTACATTTGTTTGTGATTTTTGTCAATAATAGCCTTTATTTTACATCTCCTGGACCAGGTCTAACCATATTGGTTATTGCTGCAGTCTATACAAAATGCCCACTAGAATAATCTTAGTGGATTATTTTTTATATTTCTTTATCGAAACCCAAAACAAGACAAAAGTAAGCTTCTGGGAGAGTTTAGAGTGGCAGGTTTGGAATCTACATGGTCAAAAATGTATAGTTTGATGCCAGACTCCTCCATATGGGGCAAGTCCGTACATAAAACCTAATATTGTGTACCAGATATGGCGGCCATCATAAAAAACGGCAGCCATCTTGAATTTGAAGTGGCCCGCATACTTTTTCAAAAGAGTAATGCCTAAGGAGTTCTGTGCCAAATTTGGTGCTTGTATCAAAGAGTGGATTCCTCTAAAAGATGCTGGTTATCTGCTGCGCTACATGGAGTTGAACTGTGGACGTCCCGCTCGAAGCAAGTTAAAAGTACTCAAAAGACAAATGCTTGACCGTAATTTTATCATTTTGACTCGTGAAGTACGTGAACAGAAAACAATCTCTGGTACACTGTCTTACACTGTAAAAAATAAAAAGTTTAGTCAACTTAAAAAAGTAAAGCAACTGGCTGCAAAGCTTTTTTGAGTTCACTCAACTTTCAAGGTTTTTGTTCAGACAATTCTTATTAGGAAGTTGGGGGAAATTCCTGTTTTTTAATACTTACTTTATTCAATAAGTACAAGGGAATGCAAACTTTAAAACAGTCCAACTAAGAATAATAACTTTGCCAAACTGACAGCTGAACATTTGCTGGACT
>OMNZ01099870.1:0-12895 GCA_900303255.1 Lesueurigobius sanzi | reverse complement strand
AGTTGTTTTCTTGTAGCTTACTCCACTTTCTAAAACTCTGGACATATAGTAGTTGGGATTAAATATAAAACAGTAGGACTGCATGTATTTTACCTGAAGCGAAGCCTGTCACAGCATCGTGGAGAGAAAACCAAGTCCTTCTTGAATGAATACAGGCTACTCCATGTCTCTAAGACCATTCTTTAGCTATAAAGTCCAAGTGAGCACGAACGATGAAGGAATGTAGCCTACATGACAGCGCTTCCCACACGGTTCTCAATTCCACTGACCGAGAAAAACAGTACGGCTGCATGTGCGCGCGCCTATACAGTGCGTCTCTGTCCCAGACACACATCCTGTGTGTGCGTGATGCTCGTTGTTGCGGGGACGCAGCCACACATGCAGCGTTATAATTCCATTATATTTCCTACTGGAGACAACAGCAACGCACTACGCACGACTCGAAAAAATAGCATCCATTCTACCATTCCTGGTTTAGACCTAGTTTTGTCCTGGTTTAATTCTCGTTTAGACTTGGCCAACGTGCGTAAATCTGACGCACGGTGCCTCGCGCGCATGATGCGCGGTGTGGCCACTTGCAATTCACCACAATGAAAACTAAACAGAAAAGCAACAAGCGCACGTAACTACGCACGTAAATACGCAGGATGTGTGTCTGGGGGGTTCACATGCGGTAGAGGAGCAGGTGAAGAGGCCAGTGCCCGTGAAACACTCTCTCACCAGCCGCTCACCGCTCGTCTGTCTTCTTCGCACCACTCGCATTTGGACACTATCCAAACCAACTGCATCCAGTCGCAGCCCGTAGTCTATTGTGACTGTGACTGCGATTTCTTAAAAGTCTACTTTGCGACCTCTGCGGCTGATGGCGATTTCAAGTTTGGCGCAGACCAAATGGGGTAAAAAATCACTGCGGTCAATGCGCCAATTGTGACAGGCCCTGCTGACATTGTGTCTTATGCGAGGAGGCCAGGAATCAGTCATTCTTACGACTAAGACTTATTTAAAATAAATCCGCAAAAAACAATGGCTTATTGTGAATCAATCTCTTTATTGATTCACATTAAGCCATTATTGAGTCATTATTTGAGGAAAAACTATTTTTACTTTTTTAAACTTTTTAATTGTAAATCTCTTTATTTAATCATCAACTTAGATCAGTGTTTCCCAACTAGGGGTACAGGGAGTACGTGAGAGCTTAGCAGGGGGTACTTGGAATAATTTCAGACAAAAAAAAAAGATACAACTGAATTGTATTTTTGATTATTATGTTCAAAGAAAAGCTATTTGAAAACATTTAACTGTAAAAAGGGAAGTTTTGAGAGTTTAGCATCTTAAATTGCAGTTTTAGTCATTCACTTTCTAACTAATCAACAAAACCATCGAGGCAGGGGGGACTCATGGGAGGATACATGAAAGGGCTATGTCAGACAGAAGAGGTTGGGAACAGCTGACAAACACAATTGAGTTTTTGTCTAATTTTCTGGTCTTCTTTTATTCATATTATTGTATTCAACACCATATTTAATGATATTCTCTGCTGTTTAGTCAACAGAAATAACTAACATTATGATGAAATATTCTAGTCGATGAAATACTCAAGTCATTTTCAGTGCAGGTTTGATAAATAATAAAGCTGTAAATGTTTTTCAAATGCAGGACTGAAGTGTTACAGCTTGTCATTATCACCAGCCGAGGAGGAAAAACAGCCAATATGTGAACATTGGTAGATCTTGGGGATAAATACTACTTTTGAGTGCATAATAACAACCTTTGAGACTAGAGGTTGATGATTTACAACTTGAAATGTATTTGTATTATTGCTCCATCACGGAGTTTCAAAAGCATTTATGATAAAACACACATCCATTGACCCGTTGTACCTGTGTTGTCAGCTGCATCACGCGGAGCAGGAGAAGCAGCGCTGGCGCATGGACAAGGCTCAGCTGGAGCAGACGCTGCAGGAGAACAAGGAGCGCATGGAGAAGCTGGAGGGATACTGGATGGAGGCGCAGAGTCTGTGTCAGGCCGTGGACGAGCACCTCAAGGAGACCCAGGCCCAGTACCAGGCCCTGGAGCGCAAGTACAGCAAGGCCAAGCGCCTCATCAAGGAGTATCAGCAGAAGTAAGGGAGGATATAAGCCGATCACTGTGTTTGCCAACGAAAAACAAACTCATTTGTCTGTTTACTGTTTGCTTGATCAGGGAGATCGAGTATTTAAAGAGGGAGACCCAGCGATGTGCACAAGAGGGGGCTGAGGCGTCTCTCCTGAAAGAAGAGTCGGGGCAACTCCAAGAACAGGTGTGATAATAATAATACTGTATTACAAGCTCAGTTGGAGATCACCAAGGCTACTAATGCGCAATGAAATGGAAGTGAAAGACGTTGAACTTTAATGTATTAAATATTACAACTTCAATCTCACAATGGGAGATTGAACTTTTTTTTACAGGGAGAGTGGGAATGGGAAAGTAAAGGAAGGTGAAGAGCCAAATGAAATACTGTTTTTGCATGTAGAAAGACCGATTGCAAACAGATGTATGATTAAATATACTTTCTGTGCTATTGAATAGGACAGTAATAGTACTAGGTAGTATTAGGTACAATACAATACAGTCAATTTAGTGCACAAATTCATCAAAGTAAATATTCTTTAGAAATCTAAGCACCATCTTGAGGGCCAGCATCACTTTGGGAACCCCTGGGCATAGATCATGATATGCTTTTGGTGATGAATTAATCTTAGCGCTGCCTGGTCTTGCAAAGGTAAAATGTAAGCCTAAAGGTGCCCACACACTTCAGGATTTAAAATCTTTTGAGACTAAAAATCTATGCACAGACCGCACACACTTAGGGACACACATGAAGAGTCCCACGATAGATCATGGCATGAGAGAAAGTTTTTATTGAGCCACACCTCCTCAGACTCAGAAAGACTAAAAATCTGGCTAAAAATCCTCTAGTCCACACGCCAGCTCGAATTGCTTTGTTTAAGGCAGGGATCTCCAACCAGTAGCTCAGGTAATCAGTAGCCAGCCCTTTCCAAGTAGCTCGCCAAATACTTTCAACATTATTTTGTACATATGCTTGATGAGTCAAATTTTAGAAGATTTATTTTGTTCTGAACACAAAATCTCCAAACATTTAAGTGGATATAACGAAGCATAAAGCAGAAACTATTCATTTTCTTTTATTGTATTGAATGATCATCTTTGCAGTCCCTCATGACCTAGTTAGGCCACACCTGAACTCCGTCACTAACCTCGCCAGAATTTCCTCCGGCAGCAGACTGGGCGGCAGTTATCTCCAGGTTTATGCGACAGACCTGGCTGTTGAGTGCCCCGTTTTGGCCGGGATACTACCGATTTTTACCCCTAAGGGAACATGTCCCTTATTTTCAGATCCAAAACTTGACAGGTATGAGTCAGGCATGTTTCTTTGAGGCATACATAGCTGACTTTTTGTTGCGCAGAAGTAGCTCACGGGATGTAAAAGGTTGGAGATCCCTGGTTTAAGGAGACACTGTAGGCCAGACTATTTCTTTTTCTTTTTTCATTTTTCAGGTATTGGGCCAGTTTGCTCTTTTCACAAATACATTGCTTTAATTATCTTCACAGTAAAGTGTTTAATTATTGCACTGATTTAATGCTTCTCCATAGAATTATTGTTAATATAGTATTTTCAAGGCCATTTTCTCACATTGTGGCAACAACTCTACTTTAGTAGCACCTAGACTCTCTAAATTTTCCTGTCTAGGACTTTACAAGATTTTTTTCAAAGGGATTTTTCAAAGACCATTTCCTAGCCTGTTTTATAACTAATATCTAGTTTATTCAAAAACTCAAGATAGATAAGACATCCAAAGTCCCCTCTGAAAAAACTCTTGTAACTTGTAAAATGCAAAAACTTAAACAAAACCAAAGCATACATTTAAACCTGGCCTCATCCATTATTTTGATTTTGTTGCCGAAAATATAGACAATTTTTTACATCCCCCCCAAGTTTCAAACTAAAACTTACACACAAATAAGAATGTACCTCACCACTTTACTTACCCACTTCTTCTTGTGTCTTTTCAGGTGGCGGACCTGGAGTGCCAAGTCGAGGAACTGAAATCCGAACCTTTATAAAAGCCTTTATTTGTTTCACGTTTCAAGCAACGCATTCCAAGTCCATCGTCATCATCCTCATCGCCCAGAGAAGAAGAGGACGGTGTTACAGTGTTACTGAACTCACACAAACCGCAGGGTATTTCTGGATACACGGTGACCTTGTTTCGGGGCCGAGAAGCCGCTTTGGCGCCCCCAGCCTTTGTAATCCCCCCCCACTCACTCATATTTATCTGTCGGGCGAACGCTGGGTGATGATTTTAACACCAGACAGACTTGTTCTTCTCTTTCGTTGTACTGTTCCTTTCGTTTTCACACCTCAGTATTCCTTATTTAGTGGTGCGTGAAACCCAGCTGTTGCTTTCAATTGCCAAAAGTTTCCTACTATTTTGTTTTGCCCAGTTTTGTGACATTTTTTTTTCCTTTTTTTGAGTTTGTACATATGTGCCGTGTGATTTTACAATCAGTTTGTTTTGTAAAAATTTTTAATGTGTATAACATTTAACATAATATAAACTAAGGTAACGATTTATATTTATTGTTAAGCATTTGTGAATCCGTCATCCGTCATTAATAAACATTTACAATTATTCCGATCATTTGTTAACAATGTAGTACAAGCACCATGGATGAACTTTGATGAATTTGTTTTGTGCTTGACTAACAAATCTTTAGGAATGTTTTGTAAAGGTTTAACTGGTGGATTAATTCCCAATTTCTGAATTAGCTTGATTGTCCTGGTTTCCAGTTGCATTCAGCAGTTAGAACAGCAGCCTGTGGGACAAATCCCTGTTACAGCTGCCAATAATGTGAACGGTAGAAAAAGGAAAGCTTCACAAAAGCTTACCTCACCATCAAAGCTCTGATGTGACTTCAGTTTTTGGGTTGTTTACTACTTTTCTTTTCTGCCGTTCACATTATTAGCAGCGCTTTAATGCAAAACCATGCGGCTGTAACGGGAATTCAAGCATGTCTGAATTTCCTGCAACTCCCTGGAGACCTCCTGGAGACTAGGAGACTCCGCAGAGACATCTCGGAGACTCAAATCTACCCTAGGTTTGAACAGGTCTCAATTGGAGTTGAGATCGGCCCTTTAGTCTCAGAGTCTCTGGGAAGTCTCTGACAAGTCCCCGCCGGTGAGCTAGGCCCTTAACTGCCGAATGCAACTGGAAACCATCTCGACCTAGCCTATTCAGACATCGGGAATCGTTTACAAATCCTTAATGCACAGTTATAAATCGTTACCTAAACGAATGACATCGAGGGTCATTGTAGATTATATGTGACGAAGGATGTACAAAATCGGAGGGATTTGCACTAAAAAGGACTTTATATAACGGTGCGTCACTGGACTGAAGATTGAGCAGAAACGTCTTTGATATTGTACAAAGAGTAACTCGTCCTTTGTAGGGGCCTAGTCACTTAACCCTGAGAACCACCTGCTGCCTACCTTACAGAAGTGTTATATTGTGAATTTTTTACACAACCGAGCGAACTGCTTTTTTTCTTTCGTTTTGAAACTCATCGCTTCTTCGAGAACGGACCACAGACCAGACACAAGCCTCCTCAACTGCTGTGCCACAAACTCTCTTCTTTTTCTTTCCCTCAAAAATGGATGTTGTCAAAAGACTTGTGATATCTTAGCTAGGACTACTGATGTGAAGTACTGGGCCGATACCAGCAGAAATGTCTTAAAAGGTTTTAAAAGCTTGTAACCAGCAGCTGCACTTGAAACACCGCCGCGTGTGGCACATGGAAACACTGCCAGGTTTCTCTGTTTGAAAAATTATTAACGCACAGTTTAAAATGAAATTGAGTGTAACTTGTATCTCAACTGTCATTACCAGTATGTTTGTATAGTTAAGGCTGAAATATTTTAATTTTACTTATTTATACAATAGTCAAAGTTGAAGCTAACATGACGAGAACTGACGAAAGCAATGTTCAATAGGCAATGTTATAATACTCTCATGTAAAAAAGTAGATCTGGACAAATACAAAAATGAATAAGTAAAAATAATAGGCATGGTTATGGGTATTTTCATGATATTAAGGCTTGTACAGTGCACCTGCTTCGCATTGTATGTTTTGTGGAATAAATGGTCAACAGTGTCCGGTTCAGCTGTGTTTTTATTTTATTTATTAATTTAAAAGTAAATTACACAAGCTTTAGTTTCCAAAATAGGCGTCTTCCAATATTCTAAAACATTATTCTTCCATGTTTTGACTATATTTTGTGTACTTGTAAGACTTTACTCAGTCTTACAAAGTTATATACAAAAAGGTCCACGCGTGAAGGAACCTCAAGCGTGTAGTGCAATGCTGTAAACGCAATATTTGCAGACAGGAAATTAATTAAAAGGCCAACACCCACCAGATCCCCCCACATTTGTATTTTAGATTTCATCTTTCAAAATTCAGCATGTTGTGTCCAAAAGTAATCCTTGGTTTGTCTCGTTAAGCAGAGGCTAAGCATTTTCACAGCAGTCAATATAGTCTCATTACTAGAGTCTTCAGTTTTCCTCAGAAATTCATAATCAGAAGATACACTGCCCAGCCAAAAAACAAGTCACCACAAAAACAAAGTCACCCGCACATTAGGCCGCCTTTAGCTTTGATGACAGCACCATTTGCTGTGGCATTGTTTCCATAAGCTTCTGCAATGTCCAAAGATTTATTTCCATCCAGTGTGGCGTTCATCTTTCACGACGATCTTGTATCGATGATGAAGAGTGTGAACACTGAGCAAAGCCTTCTCCAGCACCTCCCAACTATTCTCAGTGGAGTTAAGATCTGGATACTGTGGTAGACAATCCATGTGGGAAAATGACCAATCACACTCCTGAGCCACTCTTTCATGATACGAGCCTGCTCCTGGGATTGTCATCTTGGAATATGCCTGTGCCATCAGAGAAGAAATCCATTGATGGAATAACTCATAAATAAACAATAGGATGTTGGAATCAGGATGTTCATGTTTCAGCTGATCTCATTCTTTGGGCATATAGTGTTGCTGAACACAAAACTGACAAACTGCATCAACCCCAGTTCTATTTGCTTTGTTAAATCCAGGTGGTGACTTTATTTTAGGCCAGGCAGTGTACATCGGTGTGGAATATACAGTACCTCCACATCAACCATTCATGTTTTGTGTGAAGCTGCACGAGCCCATATTTGTACTTCACGATACATTTGTTTTTGGATCTGTCTGCATATCTACAAGTGCATCTTCTGGTGGTGCCTCCTGAGATGGTAGTTCCTGGAGAAGCTCTTGCCGCACTGCGTACACTTGAACATCCTCTGTCCCAGGTGGAGCATGAGATGGGCTTTGAGACTCTGCGGGCGGCTGAAGCTTTTGCCGCACTCGGGACAGTTGTGGGGCCGGACTCCCGTGTGCTTCCGCTCGTGCCTCTTCAGATCGCCCGACTGTCGGAAGCTGTCGCCGCAGTGGGTGCACAGGTACGGCTTCTCGCCCGTGTGCGTCCGCAGGTGCACGTTGAGCTGCCCCACGTGCGCGAAGCTTTTGGGGCAGTGAGGGCAAGCGTGCGGCTTCTCACCCGTGTGAACGCGCTGGTGCTGTTTCAGACCGTATTTGTTACTGAAGCCCTTTCCGCAGTCAGGGCACAGGTATAGGATTTTGGCGTGCATACAGGCGTGTTTTTTAAAAGTGGTGGCGGATGCATAGGTCTTGTCGCAGAGGGAGCATTTATACAATTTTTCCTTTTCCTCTTCCTCCACACCAAGATCTTCTAGAGTTTCAGCTTCGCAGTGAGACAAATATTCCACAGGATGGTGCCTCCGAATGTGCTTGAGCAAGTAGTTCTTAATGGAAAAAGAAAACTGACAGAAAGGGCATGGAAAAACCTCAGACTTGCAGAGGTATTTGTCGCAATTTTTATTTTTCTGGTGGTGTTTGAGTTTGGAAGTGCTAGAAAAGACTTTACCACAGACATTGCAGCTCGACTTTGGACGAGGATCACCATGCGCCAACTGCTCGTGTCTTTTGAGGAAACCGGTCTTGCTAAAAACGGATCCACACTGAGCGCACTTGTGCTGCCTTGCAGGGCATCTGTGGTTTTTGAGCAGTCTGGGATTTGCGTATGTGCGTTTACAGCGATTGCAACTGTACCATTTGAACTTTTTTGTTGTCGTTTTGGTGTTGTTGACGCTGGGTGTGTCTGGGTCTGGGCAGCTTTGCTCACTGGATGCAGGCTTGACGGTTACTGCGGGGGAGCTTTGGACTTTCCTTCGTTTTGGGGCTATGAGTTTAGTCAGAGCAGACACTTTAGATCTCGCTTCCAGCCGCTGTGGTCTCTGATTAGTGGATATTGGGGGTGGTGAGTTTGTTTCTTCTTGTGCTTGTTGTGGCTGGGGACTATCCATGCTGATGCATGATATTTCACTATCATCTACTGGGTCGTCATTTTGGCTATCCAAAAAAATAACTTCTGGGTGATGGATTTTGATGTGCTCCTTAAGATCATCCACAGAAACTTCATTGACCTCACACACAGGGCAACTAAACAAAATGATAGTATCTTCAGTTATGGTGTCTTGCTCCATCTTTTGACGTTGTTTTTTGTGCCATTTCAAATGTCTAGCCAGGTCACTGTGCTGTCTGAAGCCCTTTTGACAGAATGAACAAACGTATGGCCGTATGTTCGCATGCACAAGCATTACATGTTTTTTCAGGTTACTCTCAAGAGTGAACAGCTTATCACAGTCAGGACACTTTTTCAGTTCTTCGGGATCAGCTGCAGCTTCAGCTTCAGTTAAATGTTGATTTTCAGTTTCAGTTTCAGTTGAAGCCTCAGCATCTTTGGAATTCTCATTTATAATAGCCTCTTCATACTCTTCTGAATTTGTACTTTCAGATATTGGATTACCGTCAGGCTCAAAATCTTTTTGAGACATTAAAGAAGGCTTTTTATGTATAAGCTGATGCCTGATTAAACCAGAGGCCTGGCTAAAACTCCTCTTACAGTGTGTGCAACAGAAGGGCCGCTCTTTTGCATGGACACAAAGCTTATGCCTCTTTAGGTGAGCCATTTGTTTAAAAGTCTTGCCACAATCAGTGCAAATTTTGGGTTCTTCAGTACCTTCTGCTTGGACCTCATGGGCTGTGGTTTCATTGGGAGATGGAAGCTCAATAAATTCAACCCTTTCACTTGAATGGAAATATACAAGATGTCGCTGCAAATAAGTCTCTGTCGTGAAGGATAACTGGCAATGAGGGCACAAGAAGATTTGTGTTGATGCAGCTGTGATAGATTCTGAAAAATGACAACAAAAAACAAAAAAGATTGTAACACAATGCATTTAAAAAAATGTACTTTGTAAATGTACCTCTTGGATTCAACTTTGTAAACCAGAAGTGGGTCCAAACTTCACTGAAGTGGTCAAGCATTTTGCTGCTGGGCCACACCATCAGTTCATCTCCAGCTTGGATTGTGCGACAACAGTGAAACAGAATGCTGCCTTTGTATTGCACTGCAGACAAATTGGCCTCCTCTTTGTTACGAGCACTGTTCACATATCTATGAAAAACAAGTTGTAGCATTAAACAAACAGACAAGTCTAAAAAAAACAAAAGTACCAATACAAAATACAAAAGGATGACAACAACCCTAATAAAAGTTTGTTCAAACATGCAAAAGATTAAATATTATGACAATATTTTTGAAAATGACAAAAATATTGTCTGTATCTGCTGCCATCAGGCAGAAGATACAGAACCCCACTGGCCCGTAAAAACATCTACAAGAAATCATTTATTCCATCTGCAGTTAGTGCCCTAAATAGCACCCGGTAGCACTGTATTACATTAAATTATTAAATCGTATTTGTGTTTTTGTAAATGTATTTTATGTGTATTTTATGAGTGGGTTGCTGAATGACTTTTAATGTGCCGTGTTGAAAGACAAATTTCTGCTCAATTGAACAGACAATAAAGTTCTATTCTATTCTATTCTATTCTAAGTCAGCTTACCTCATCCAGTTCGAATGATTTTCTTTGGCCCCATCTATGAACTCATATCCCAATTCTCCTTTATTTATCTGCAAAAAAAATGCAATTACATTTTCCAAATTGTTGATCCAAGATGAAAATGCTCTCAACACACCTCCCACGAGAAGTCACTTGACAGAGCATCTTCCTTTGTAACCATTTCCCCTTCATATGGACCAAAATGCATTCCAGGAGACAGCATTGGACCATGGTTGATCACACCGATGCCTGCGTTTGGAATACTGGATCTGCCAATCGTGAGGCCAAAAGGTAATGTAAGAAGAGCTCTTTGTGGTACATCCATAGCTGTTGGAAAGTCCAATACAAAAGACGGCCCACTGATATTTGCCGGGTCATTTTGGTCTTGAAAAAGAGACAGACACTCTTCACAACCTAAAGAGAGGGAGACAGTTTGATTAAAATGAGTTGCATCGTACAAAAGAGATCCTAGTTTAACATTATGACTTACAAAAGCCAGTGCTCTCTCCTGGTACCACTGTATCCAGTAACTTCTGGATAGGTGCTTCAGCTTGCTCCAAAATAGGTATTACTACATAAACGAAAATGGTTAATGGTAAAGCTCCATGAGGTCATAAACATGTAAAAATACATAAAACATACCTGAAGTAACAGTATCCTCGGGGTTATTAGCCTCAGGAGGTATGCACTCCTGTATAATAACCAACTCTGTGGTTTCTACCCACTCCACACCGCCTCTGTCAGTCATTTCTGCACGCTCTGAAAGGTGATGACAAATTATTTTCTGGCTAAATTGATATATGTAGCAAAATGAGCAGTTTATGTCAGATCCACCGAAAGCTAATACGCGTTTAGTCTGACTAAATAAAAATAACATAATTCATCACCAAACACGACTATGTAACCACAAGTTATATAAATACATACATCCTACCATAAACTTTGTTAGCCGTTTTTCAAAACAGCGTTAGCTTACTTTAACATCAATGTGCACCAGAAACGAATAGTAACACATGCGATCTGTGTGAAGAGGGTACGTAAGAAGAGTGCACGCTTTAAAATGACCATACCTGCTTATACTGTGCCAGTGTGCAAATAGAAGTTTTCAAATATTTTTTAACATGAGTTAGTAGTTAGCCTATGCTACCCATCAGTGGTAGAAGTAATTCCCGGAAGTGCACGTGGCTCCTTCAACGTAATGGTTTGTACATCCTTTACATTATTTTCCAAATAAAACTTGGATGTTTTTATTTTTTCATTTTTATTAATTTATTTATTTCGAATCATGCTCCTTGTTAGGATACATAGTACAAAAACAAGAAATAAAAAACAAAACGAAAATTCGAAAAGGAGTAGCTAGGTAGAAGTAAAACTTTTTTTTTTCACAAATAAAACTGTCTATTATTAAATTGCCTTTTGGTTACATAATAAATGATTGCGTTAGATTAGATTGTATGATTCCAGATATACCAAAATAAGTAAGCCGCTCCAGGAACGGTATTAATAATGAGTTTCCCTGCCTGACTAATCATCGGCGCCGCTGGTGTAGTGGTATCATGCAAGATTCCCATTCTTGCGACCCGGGTTCGATTCCCGGGCGGCGCACGTGTTTTTTTTTTTTGTCTTTCCAAATTCCAAAGAAATATATAATTTTAAGCTGAGTAAATATGCGTAGCAATGCATGATGTATACGAACAATAAATTAAAATATAATGAACCAAGAGAAGAAAAAGTTAGCGCCATGGCACGAGAGCAGTTGCCTGGTAACGACACCATAATAACGCCCAGAGGGTAGCAGCCAGCGTTTCTGTTGGCTCATATATTCGATATGGAGAATTTCATAAATTGTAGGAATACTTCAGAGTCTGAATTATCAAAAAACAAACCGTGTGCTACCCAGTGTGGGATGTGTCCTGCCTGCGCCTTTGCCAAAACACCGCCGATTTCTACGGAGCGTTTATGGACTGTCGGAGACTCGTTTCACAGGAGGTTCTTGATGGACTTGCTTTCCAGATGCAGAAGCCTTCAAGTGCTGGAGAAAATACAACGTGTGCTACAAGTGACATCGTGGACATTGTTTTCCTACTCCAGATCAGATAGACAACGTGCCTCTGACCGTAGTCACCACATATGCGGAAACATTCAAGAAAAACCGACTGGATTCAACGGGCAGGAGCTCAGAGAGTGGTTTGACAGCAGCCCTGACTGGATAAAATCTCACTATCTTTGCTGCCTTCTTTTGCACTGTGACACCTGTTTAAAACGAGCTCTTGCTAACTTGACCAACGTGTTAGTCATCAGACAAAAGCGTGGACTGCTGACATATGAAGGTAGTAAGTTTTTGCACCTGTAGCTACATGCTATGTTGTAGCTAGTTCCTTATTTGACCAATAGATGGCAGCAAATGACTTCTAACCATAGAACAAAAACATTGGAAACTGACTAATGCATGTTCTTACTGTTTATAATAAGGGTGCAATGGCCAATTTCTGAAATAGCTTGGTTGCCATGGTTTCCAAGTGCATTTTTCAGTTGGAAGAAGGACGGTGGGACACATTTCTGCTAAAGCTGCTTGGTTTTGCATTAAAGTGCTGCTAAAAATGTGAACGGCAGCAAAGAAAAGTAATATATTGCACAAAATCTGACCTCACGTTAGAGCTTTGACGGTGAGGTAAGTTTTTGTGAGGTATATTGCTTTCCTGTTTCCATCGTTTACATTATTAGCAGTGCGTTAATGTCAAACCAAGCAGCTTTAGCAGAAATTTGTCCCACCGTCCTTCTTCCAACTGAAAAATGCACTTG
>OMNZ01099854.1:0-11166 GCA_900303255.1 Lesueurigobius sanzi | reverse complement strand
AATGGGCTAAACTTTCTGTCTCTAGATGTGCAAATCTTGTAGAGTCATACCCCAAAAGACTTGCTGCTGTTATTGCAGCAAAAGGGGGTTCCACAAAGTATTAACTCATGCTGTATGAATACTTGTGCATGCCAGACTTTTCGGTTTTCTAGTTTTTGAAAAATAACAGAATCATGTATCATTTTGCTTTCACTTCACAGTTGTCTGTTACTTGTGTGTGAACTTTCAGTAAAAAAATCAAAATAAAATATTTATGTTTATGGTTGTAAACAACATGACAAAATGTGCAAAAGTTCAAAGTGTATTAGTACTTACGAGAGGCACTGTATGACATTACGCTACAAAATTGGGGAAATCTTGCGCTTTCATAAAACAAGTAGGTGAAAAATTCTCAGCACCATCGGCTCCTAGCTCAGAGCAAAAGAAAGGGTTGCTTTAGCGTTTCTCGCTCTACGTTCTCGTTTAGAAGTACTTTGATTATAGTCATGTCTAGTTTTGGCTGATCACCACTTGTTGCGTTTGAAAAGAGCCATATTAATTTCATGCGTGACATTTCCATATTCAATTCGCTCGTGCATAAAGTGCTTGCTCATTGCAATTACCGACAGGACGCTGCACATGGCAGAGCGAGTGTGCCTCTTCAACACGACAGCCGCCAAAGCAGGGTCATGCATGTTTATGTTCCTCAATCCAAATACATCTGAATTGCTAACAAACCAACCCACAACTGGCAGAAATGAAAGGAAACCAGCATAAATATTCATTGGAAATTAACACATCAGATGAGAATAAAGAGCGGTTTCGGCTGTAATTGGTGAGAATGATGCAGAGTAACGGCACTAGCTTCCTGAGAGACACGTACCTAATAGTCCCTCATTGATAGGCAGCATATGGACCTTTTTCAGGTGCAAAACACTGCTTACATCCTCTAATGGTGAATGGTACTTCAACGACAATTTAATTAAACTCTATTCAAGGTTATTATTTATGATCATAGTAAAAAAAGAAGCTGCACAAGTACTTGATATTAACAAACAATATAGGGCCGGACGAATATGGGCAAAAATATCACGATATAAAAGAAATATTGATCAGAATCAGAATCAGAATTACACCTGACAAAATACTTCAAAACTATTTGTACTGGGTAAATTCATGTAAAGCTATTTTATCATTTTTATTCATCTAAAAACCAACCTAAATCTGTGGGTCTGCTTCATCTGGAAGATAATGAGCTCTCCGTCTGGCTCAGGTCACGACATCTGTCAAATTAGAATTACAATATTTTGTCTACAACGGTATTAGACATTTACAACGGTGTTAAAAAATGATTCCGGCATAACAGTGTATGATATGACATGGCCCAGCCCTAATACAACATTAACCAACATCCAATCCATCCAATCCAATGTGCAAAAACGTAACAGCCACGTATTGCAGTAATTTAACTGTATTATCGAATAGACTCAAATTTAGTCTTCAATTCCTGTCCTCATCCTTTGGAGCAATGCATCTTAAAAAAGCAGTCTTGACCGGGCTGAGGAGACGGGAACATAACTAAATTTACTAATAAAGCTCAACTCAGAGTCATTAGCCCACTGAAATGAGCAGTGTAGGGGCATTGTTTCAGCCTTATCGTAAACAAACGTTAACCAGGTCATGAACTGTGAGAAATGTCATGTAAAACGTATTAGCCTCAAACACACAGTTCTTCTTGGTCACGCACAAATGCACAGACAACACGTTTTCAACAAGCAGTGATCTATAGGTTGACCTTAAACAACTACATTTTATGTAACATTAAAACATTTTGATCAATGCCCCGATTCTCAAAGAAATGTATAAAAAGGTTTCCAAAGACTCATTTAGACCCCATTGTTAAATAGATCACAGATATTAAAACAATAGAATTGAAAACAGCAAAAGATGAAGCTGAATTATGGACCAGCTCCAGAAAAAAAGAGATATCACAGTTCTGCCCTGCTCCTGCACCGATTCGTTTCCACCTCATATTATTAAAATGTTGAAAATTTTTTTCATTAAAATTTCAATGCCTACGATTTCATTTTCACATCAATCTGTGAAATGTCATCATGTAGAAAAGAGCTGAGAATCTACCAGACACATTCATCTCCAGAAAGAAATAGATGCTTAATGAATGTTAGTTTGACACTAAATTAGACCAAGAAACCTTAATTATTGTTCTTATTTAGTGTTGTATATAGTGTTGTCATATATAAACTTTTTAACTATATGGGGTTGACTGAAAACCAAGATTCCTTTTGCTACATTTCCAACTTGTCCAGGGGCTGAAACATTTGAGAGAACACGCAATATGAACTGCTCAACTAATACACAATCACAAATTTAGTTTTTTCTTTTTTAATGTAGGGTTTACAAAATATGAGCTAACACTAGGACAGACCTCTGCTCCACCTGTGAGCTCGAACTTGAAGACGCTTTACATGGCATTATTCATTCACTCCATACTTGGTGGTGGTAAGCTGCTATTCTAGCCACAGCTGCCCTGGGGTAGACTACATAAAAAACATACACTCTATGGACGAGACACTGAAGGTGCAGGTGACCTTTGCTGTATATGACTGGCTTAAATACAAGGGGAAAATGTAATGCATCATTTCTGTCATTTTATATTTTCATATAAAAATAAAAGCATTTTAAGCATAAAAATGGCCAAAATTGCCTAGATTTTTGTCAACGAAATCTAAATAATGAAAAGTGCCAGGTTTGGTTGATGGTATTATGTATATCAGCTACAAATATCTGATCAGAGGGGATTTTGGACATGTACTTTAGTTATGAATAAGTTAGTATTTATTGGTGAAGAAATCTTGCATAATTTTGCATTGTTTTTGGGGTTAAAAACTCAATAAATCAGGCTAGGAATTAAATATTGAAAAATCCCGCTGAACCAACCTTCAGAATATTGTTAAGTCTAAGACTGTAAAGTTTGGAGTCTGTAGGCGCTGGAGTGGAGATGTTGTTGAAAAATGCATTTACAATTTCCCATATAGTTCTATGGACTATATGATTCAGTCAGTGATTACACAACTGTACATATGAAGTCATGTATTTGTCTCCAGGTGAAATTACATACATGTCAAGAGAGGAAACGGGCACAAAACCTAAAAATTGAAAATATTGACTTTTGCCTGCAGTGTCTCCCCTTAAATGACAAAAACAGCCTTCAGTGCAGTGTAGCAGCGAGGCGGCACAGAGGGGACACATTTCAGTCATGCATTAGTTTAGCAGATCATATTTCAGTTTTCTCTTTCATGTTAAAGCTCCTGCACGGTAATAAAATGTGTCAAGAGACCTGGATCTTTCATTTTGAAACGTAAAACACAACTATAAATTGCAGTCACAATATTTGTCAGAAGACGACAAAATAAAAATCCACATTAGACCCCACAGCACTTTAAACATGCTCGAAATGTGTTCATCACTCGCTGTCTGATGGACTCACTGAGGCAAAGACTGCACTGTTGACCTCTGCTGACTTTAGACGGTCTGTCAGAAGAAGTGAGAAACCGGACTACACCTGATTCTGCTGACATGTCCACTGCAATGCATCACACTTAGAGCGGTGCAATTCATATCACTTCAATTAAATTGTGATTACGTTTATGGTTAATCTCAATAATAACAAGCATGGGGACTTTGCATTGACAGGTCAACAGCCTCCTGTGGCAGTAACAGCTCATGGTTTGGAGTGAAGCTAGGAATAGAACGGAAACTATTTTAAATGGTGCTGGTTAGGGCTGGGCATTGCCAACAACTTCACAATGCGATACGTATCCCGATACAAGTGCATCCTGGTACAGTGTCCATAGTACAATATATATTCCAAAGAAATGTATAAAAATGATCTTATATTGTGCAGTAAATAGACGTTTTGATTATGCTGAATATGCTCAGCCAGTTAAACCTGATATTGCAGTAGTTGGAGTGTTGTGATACGTTCTGAATAATCTGAATAAACATAAAAATCGGCATAAAAAATGAGATAAATCAATCTTGAAGAACTTTGCCATATTTGCCTAACCCCGATCACTGTAGAAAAATGGTTGATTGCATGCCACTATACAGTATTATTTACCTATGCAATAAAGTCTGCGTCATCTGCACAGGAACTCCCTTTAGCACCCACACACGAGCATCCCCGTCACCATGGAAACCTCAGAAAGTGACATCCAAGCTGTTGCATCATAACCAAAGACACAGCACCTGAAATCACCAAACCTAAAGGAGAGACAGTCATGATGATGGAGACATTAGGAAGAGCTAAGAATAGACCTTCCTGGCTCTGGGAAAACGACACAGATGAAGAGAAACCGTCTGCACTGGAGCTGCTAGCCGGAACTACAGGCCATATGTAAGCAGCGCCGTGGCTTGTAAAGCAGCCGGGGTGGGAGGGAGGGCAGATGGAGAGATGGAGACGGACTGATGGGTGGATGGAGGAACACAGCAGTGAGGGGGATTGCTGCAACATGACCGTATAACCTACATAGGGGCTATAAGCTGGTGAGGATGTGTGGTGCTGTGTGTGGTGCTGCGTGGCCAGACCAACCTACTTTCACACCAGGGGGCTGCACAAGAACCAAATGGATGCAGTGATGTGGTGTGGCAAAGATCACTCAGCAGAAAGCCATATGGCACACTTCAACACCATCAGTATAGGCATCTTGTCCAGATTTATAGCAAGGTTGATCAGATAATAAAGTCAGAAGAAAATAGACATAATACATTACAGACAATTGATGGGTAAACTTTTTGCTGGTGGGATGCAAATGATTATGCACTGAACGTCTGATTGTGACAACCATGAGTTTGTGCATGTCTACCCTCTAGAGGCAGCAACATCCAAATGAGCAACAATTAGAGCTTGTACTACAGTATTTAGGTGTTAAAAAAAGGCTGCTGTACGCTTGGGCCGGCAAGAGATGAGAGGTACTATACTGGACTACTGGACCAGGGCAGCAGTGGCCCGTGTCCCGGTGCGGTCCTTTGGGTCACCAGGGCTGGATCAACAGCTGTGTCCAGCTGCGCTACACAGACACACACTGGGAGCTTTGTTTTCATGTGTGGTGCCGTTTTAAAAGGAGATACCAACTGTGTTTGGTTTCATTTCTCATTTCCACTAGAAGGTTGCCCGAATCTAGCCATGGGAGAGCACGAGTGTAGCCCTTTTCTGTTAGTGTTACCCAAAGCAAAGGGCCTCGAACAAGAGCAGAAAGAAGCAGCAGCGGGACAGACTGGCACCGCCAACCAGGATGTGTGTGGAAAATTTGAAAAAAGCCAACCCTGTCCAGACTCCAGTGCGAGGCTGCGAGCGAGCACATATGGCATCAAACACAAACTAAAGCTCCAATTCCACAGTTGATTTAGTCATTTCATCAAATATAATGAACTAATAACGCGACATAACGAAGCTGCAAGAGCAAACATGCCATCAGAAATGCAACAAAACATCGGCATATGCAAAGCCTTGTGCAGGAAGGAAAGCGCCGGGTAATCACGGTGGACTCAGGAAACAACAACAAAAGACACAAGTAAAGAAAGAAAGAAGCCACGAGATGTGTGATGCGTTTCATAAACGCGTTAACGACACCGCCGGGAGTCCATTAGCGCGTCAACACGGCTGTACTTACTGAGACGAACCGGTCCACAGGAGGATAGTCCCCGCTCTTCCGGCTCAGACCTGGGCGGGATGTGCTCTGCGCTACGGAGACTGGAGCAGGAGGAGCAGGAGCCTCTGAGCGCACACTGGAGCTTGCGTCATTTCACCAGGATGCCACTAAAGCGCACAGCAATGCAGCCATCTTAGTGAAGACTGCCCTGCCGACTCACCAAAATTAGTGGGATGCACCTGGATGATTTTAATTTGTTCCCAGAAAATGGGAGTCACGATTTCGGCCTTTTTTTGGAAAGATGACGGCTGTTTATTTAAAACATGAAAAAAAAAAAAAAAAAAGTTGTAGGGTCATTATATTGTTCAATAAAGCTATTGCAGTCTGATTCAATGCCATTAAACACAAATTTACACAAATTGTGATAACACTAATAATATTTTAAGTATACAACGCTGCGTATTTTTCTTTCCCCCGACTCTTTCATGTAGCATTTTGACAAATTATGAACCAATACAATTTCCAAATTTCAGTGGTCAACCTCATTGTATTTTTAAACAAATTCCGAGTAAGTAGTTCAATTTTTTTTTTTTTATTCTGTTAATTTTTCTCCTGTTATAAATAATCAGCGAATACATGACAGACAAACAGATCATATAGCGCCCTCATATGGTAGTCTTGGAAAGTGCACCGCTTGAAGAACGTCGTGACCACTGGCTCTGGTCTGTATCAGGTTTCAGTGTAGGTCATACTTCAACAAAGCAGCACAAAATTCAATCATCACCTTTTAAAATCTATATTTACACAAACAGGTTCTTAATATACATCTTCATATTAAGTTCAAGTTATCTGTTATAAAGTAATTTGTTGAGGATGCGACAATTTCACAGTTATCATCACATTTAAATAAAATCATTTGGGGAGACATTAAGTTAAAAAAAAGAAGTTAGAGCAAGCATTCAAAAAGCAAGGAGTTAAACTGTGTTGCACTGTGAGATGAATTGGAGGTGGCAACCTACAGTATGTGTGATGTGGTCCAATGTTGTATGTGAGTGAGTTCTGGCTTGACAATTTTTCTTCCTGCTCTTCACCCCCTTTTTATCAAAATCCAAAAATACTTAAAAAAAAAAAAAAAAAAAAACCTATAGTCAATGAGGTAAGAAACCTTTGAGTCACTGTGAATGAGGCAACACAACGATCCTTGTGGTCCCGAAATACAGTACATGGGCTGCTTTGGCACATAATGCCATCTACAGTGGAGAAGGCATGATGCAGTCTTTCACATAGATAACCATGTTGAAATGAGCCTTGTTTTCTCAAACTGTTTATTTAAGGCAGGTCACGTGATGTCCGCCCCCTCTGTACCACAGTCTTGGGGCTTGACAGATCACATGACGTCAAAGCTCATCCCTCTCCATCTGCTGGAATGCTTCAAAGTCCTCCTGCCAGTCCGCAAGCAGCGACTCCACAGACCGCCTGTTTTCTGAGTCGGGTCGCTCCTTGGGCTCTTCTTTTATCTCAGAGTCTATCTCCTCTTTGGCCTGAGCTGAAGGGGACTCTGTAGGGGTTAAGCTTTCAGCTGGGCCAACTTCTTGTGCAGGGCTAGTTCCTTCATCTGCCCCAGTAGCTTCCTCAGTTTGTGAATTCTGCCCTTGAGGAGCAGGTTCAGCTTGTTCTGTGGTAGTTACCTCTGACAGAGACTCAAAGGAGGTTGGAGGTGTTGCATCACTTCCACAGCCCTCTGTGGTTTCTTGTGTGTCCACACCTGAAAAGAAGAGTGAAGTAAAGACTATAATACATTATACTGTATGTAGACATTCAGAGCACACAGGCATATCAGTCAGACTTGGCCATTTTCAGTCAAAAATAGCATGTTTTTAATGAGTTTTGACCAGAACAGAATAATGCAGATGCTGAGTCATGTTTCACATTCACATCAAATTCAGATTGACTGGGATTTTTGAGCAAGACCTGATGTATTATGTTAACTGCTGAATGTGGAAAAAATGAGGGTTCAGTACTTAAAGTGCTATAGTTTGGTAAACATCTGTTCAGGCCAAAGCATTCATTAATGTTACGGTTAGTGTACTTGGACAGATAAATACTGACTAGTGAAAGAACTTACTGTCTTCAATCAAGCTGCCAGGTAGAGGTTTACCTTTAAATATAGTTTCTGTTGCTCCAATAGGATGGTTAAATAGAAGAGAAACACAAAAGAGGAAAGAAAAGCCACTGTTACAGTGCAGTACAAGACAAGCCAAGACAAAAGCAGGAAGACACCATACAATGTAGTCACTGGGAAAAGCTTGTGTCATCCACAACTGGGTGCTCTACTTTGGCTTTGCACTTAATATAAATTATATGTAACCAGGAATTGGTAAATAGAAGACAAGTGTAGTGGGGACATACCTCTGTCTCGAGCCTTGTCACTCAGCAGCACCTCAACCTCTCGATACTCCTTCAGTGCCTCCAAAAGGATATTACCCTCTTTGTGAAAGAGGAAGAGAAGTGGCAAAGTGATGTCATCGGTGCTGCGTCCATCTCCAGCCATCTGGAAAAGTGGAGCAGTATCACTACTGCTGCCTTCATTGTCATCTGAGAAGATAAGGAAACCAATCATCACTGTTTAATACACATTATTCATTTAATGTATGACTAAAAATAATTTGGTTGTAATTAATACATTACAACTTGAGATAGATGTATTCATGATTAATTTTCTCTTCTGTTATAAATATGAATACTCACCAATGACAATTCCCCCGATAGCGCCAGCCTTCTGAATGTGCCGTGCTTTCTCTGCAAACATACATTGGCCCCTCTGCAGCATGGCAATTTGTCCCTGAATATACTCTGCATTGGTAATCTCACTACAGCCACTATAGGGTTCAGCTACAGTCACAAAGCCCCTCACCTGCACACAAGACAAAAGCAGTTCACAAAAAAGAATAATGCGTCTTTAGGAGTTAAAATAAACTAAGTTTAAGGCTCAGCCATTTTAACTTGATGGTGTAAAAACCCCTTACCCCGGTGATGCTCTTGGACAGGTCTGTGCCAAACTGTGCAGGGCCTGCAGTGAGCACCACTCTGCCAAAGTACGGATGAGAGACAATCTGAACGGCTCTGGGAGGAAGCTGTTCTTTTTGCTGCTGGCTAGACAATTCCATCATCTCCTGCATGAACCGCACCCCGTCCTCTGCTGCTACTGCACTCACGGCCTGGACATGAGAGCATGAAAGAACATTTTCATCTTCATAAATGCTTTCATTGTAAACAGTCAAACAAATAAATGGTCATTATTTACCTGTGTTGCATGCTGAACCAACTGCACTCGTCCATCCTTCAAGTGGATAAGACTAACGCCCATTCTTCTGAGTAGCTCCAGATGTTCAGGGTTGTTTGCCATAAAATCCTGAGCCCTCAGAGGAGGGCGGCCCATACCAGGCTCTCTGCACAGAGCAGAAAATTTTGAGGACAACTATGTTTGTACAAGTATAGTATCATAAAAAATTATGATATTTCATACACCTGTTTCACAAACCTGTAAGGAGCCGGACGAGGGCAGCTCTTGTCCACTACACTACGAATGGGATCTCTGATATTTCGAGGAAAAGCAGGATCAGGAAACAGCAGGCGTGTGTTGGGACATGTCCAGTCAAAGTTGGAGTCGTCCAACTCTTCTTCCGTCTAAAACAACAAGATTATGCATTATTGTTGTATGGACTGTAGTAATAATATTTACATTGTTCCTTACTGTTGTATTCAAAGTTATGGGTGAAACGTGGGGAGCAGTGGAGAGGGACAAAGGAAGAAAGTGAGCCTCTGTAGTGAAAATGTAGCTCTCCACATCAAACGGTACATCATCCACATCAGCAAAAAGCAGGAACAGGTATTTAAACATTTCAGCCAGGAAGAATGAATCCATTCTGAGGAATTGGGTAGATAAATTGTGTAAGGTTTGGCAAGGGACATCATCCTACTGATATTACAACAAAATAATTTTTGTCCTTACCTGTCCTCATGACTCCCGGTGCGTACGTCCTTCATAGCAGCAAAGCCACAGGGGACACGAGCAAATCGATTGAGGTTGTCTAGAATGGTGCGACCTGCCTCCAGGTAATATGGGTCTCCGGTGGCCTGTAAAGAAAACATGGATTTGTGTGTTGACAGACCAGCTCCTACCAGAAAACAATCTGGAAGCAAAAAATGTGATGTTGTTTTGCATTTTTTATTAAGTCTTTTGTTTGCCGTCAATAGAGTTGTTTGGGGTGCAACAATTTTACTTTTAAGACAGCCATGGGTCATCCAATGCTGATACTGGTGAGTTAAATTTGAAATGATGAAGAGGAAAGCATAAGCTACTAGCCCTCTAGTGTTACATTAGACACTGTTTATGAGATAAATTACCTTGTACAGGAAATAAGTGCTCTCCGCAAACTCTGGTCTCAAGGGATGCTGGGCCCAGTGTACCCTGAAATCAGTTGTGAAGGCCTGGGAAACAGCAAGGACATTCAAGTAAACCATACCACTCACAATTTAAGGGCACATTTATCATCTATCAATCAATCAATCAAATCAATCACCTCTGGCAGAAAGTTGTGTTTCTTGGTAACTTGGTACAACATCTCATGCGTCTCAATAGCGGGACGAATATCTCCTTTTAGCACCTGAAACATTTATCAAATCATTTTAACAGATCCTGTGGATTGTCATTAAAATTAAATATATTATCAAACAAACCTGAAGACCAGGAAAGAAAGCAAGCAGAGAGTCCATCCACGTCCGAGCAGGAAGCAGAGGTTTGTGGATGTGGACATCCAGCAGCAAAGGAGGCTGACTAATGTACTTCATTATGGATGCATAGTGCTAAATGACACATGAAATAAGAAAATATCACATTCCAAAATGTAATAATATAAGTTTAAGAAAAACTCTATACTACCAATAATATAGTCGAGGCCACAATTATTAGCCCCCCCTTATAAAATTAGACATCACTCTTGATTCCTCCATGAAAATGACCATAAACAATAAGTGTTTGTTATTCTGGAAACACTATACACTATAAAGACAATGTCCAATAAGTTTAAAGAAGATATTTTATTGTTTACACCAAGTTTAAACAAAAAAGGGCAAAAATTATACTTCCAAAATTATTAGACCCCTGGCCATTAACAGTCAATACAACCTTTTTGAGCCACAACGGACAACAACCGCTTTGAGTAGTTGTTAACTAGGTTTGCACACGTCTCCTGAGGGATTTTTGGCCCATTCCTCCATTGCAAATTGTTCTAGCTGGTCTAAATTGCATGGTTTCCGAGCATGAACATTCACTTTCAGGATTCTCTATAGGATTGAGGTCTGGGCTCTGTGCGGGCCACTCCAACACCTTGGTTTTGGTATCCTTGAGGAACTGTTGGACTAATTTGGATGTGTGCTTTGGATCATTATCTTGTTGGAAGACCCAAAATTCCAGGTCAGCAACAATCATCTTGGCAGATGTCTGGGGCTCCTT
>OMNZ01099842.1:0-42456 GCA_900303255.1 Lesueurigobius sanzi | reverse complement strand
ATTTTTACCTTTATTTCATATAAAGACAACCTGAACATGTATTTTATATTCCAAAATGTACCAAAAGCTTCTAAATAGCACTGGGGAATGTTTGATGAGATCAATTTTCATCAAAGTTGAAAATATTTGGATAAAATTTGGGAAAATGTTCAAAACTTTAAAGGGGGGCTGATAATTGTGGTTATGACTGTATGTGACTTTGAACTCCCCATAAAAGACTACAGCAAATTTACTTGTAGTGTCCATTTATGTTTGTAGACCATAGAAATCCCCAGGTGCCTGAAGCCTGGTTTACAAGCCTATCTTGTAGTTACAATTGTCTGTTAGTACAATATTTGTGAGATTCTTTTAACACACTAACACACTAAGTTTGTTTCTACACTTGACAGTTTCGACTGATTCGCTTTTCAGATGTGTGTTCTGGCAGCGTCTTCTAGGGCTGCACAATGAATCACTATCGAATAGGGCTGCAACTATCGATTATTTTAGTAATCGATTCATCTATCGATTATTTACATAGATTAATCGAGTAATCAGATAAGTATTTCAATTGTATTGAAAAACTATATTTCATGTCTTTAGAGCAGATTTTTAAAGGAGAACCACATTTCTGATAGAAATAGCACTATTTATTCTTAATTTCTCATTAGTTTGTCCCTAAAGACACTGATTGGTCAGTGTCCTGACTCCTGAGAACCAAAATAATAATAATGTTAAACATTAATAACTTTCTCATCATCTACATATAGATTTGGACATGTTTACATGACATGATCTGTGAAAAAATATACAATCTACCTTTTAAAGAGACAGGGTTTTAGTCAAAAATTCTAACTTATTTATTTTCTGGCTCAAATTAGACAATTCTGCAAAGAAAACGATTAATTGATTACTAAAATAGTTAATCGAGTAATCAATTAATCGATTAATCGTCGATTACTCGATTAATCGTTGCAGCCCTACTATCGAATCAACATCGCAATTTTAAATACTGCAATAACCTAACCCCAAAGGCTGAGGCTTTTTTTCTGCGTCTCCAACATTTCATGAAGCTGAAATATAATAAATAGTACCACAATGTATAATAGCAGTTTTTTGCTGACGATAATATTGGAAATCATGATGAGCATTTTTAATCATAATGGCCATAAAACCAGAGGCACATGGCTAAACAAAGTGTGCACACACCACACTGTCAGTCCTACAGCAGAACCCAAACTCAATTCACTGTAAGAAAGTTTGTAATAATTATATATAGTGTGAATCGCAAAAGACAAAATTTACATATCGTCCCATGCCTAGACAATACTCAATTGTATGAAAAATACACTGAATTTCTGTCTACAAAATTTGTTTTTTTTTTGTCAAAATTGTGCAGCCCTAGCGCCTTCTACAGCCTGACTTTTTTTAGGACTGCAGGTTTTCCAGCAGGTGTTTGAAAGCAAGAAGCCTTCAAAGTAACACACCTGTAACACCGTCCTGAAGAAATCAAGCTGCAGATTGGTGCCATCTTCCGACCATGAGAGGAAGACGATCTCTGTTTGAATCGGCTGACAAAACACGTCAAACTGCATTAAGTAATCTAGAAAAAAAAGTACATTTGTCATTGGTTTGAGTAACTTTTTTAGGACATCAACATCAATCTTTTTTCAAATAAATTAAGATTTTATCTAATTTTAAGAGTGACTTTATCTTTTTTCTTAATAGAGAAAAGGACTATTCATAGATTAAGAAATCCCGCACACTGCCTGACTTGCAAAGTATTTATTTAGGACATAAACAATGTTTCGGCACTAAGGCCTTCCTCAGGCAAAATCATTTTTTTCTTAATGTAAGTGTAAAAAACGTACCCCATTGACAGATTTATTGCAACTAGTTACTCACTTATTTCTAGATGACTTTTTGCAGTGAAGGATGACTACGAGTGTGCAACAAACTGATCTCATAAATATTATTACCAGAAGAACAAATTAACGTGATTGGGGAGTTTCACAAATTCAATTTATTGTCTGCATACTAAGTAATCCTGGTCAGTCACACTCTTTCTTACTCTGAAATCAATTATGGTATTTATAACTCTGGGTCTGCTAATTAGAGACTGGACAGGGAAATTATTAGCATACCATAGAAAGAGGAAGTGTAAATAACATGTAGCCTCATATTAACCACCGATAAATGTCATTAAAAAGTTAAACTGGAGTTCAACACAGTGTCACTTTGTATGTTCTTGATTTATTTATGGAAACTGAGAAATCTCCTTTGATACACTCTTCCGTCTGTGGAACTTGTACTGCATCTGAGAGCTGCAAGATCATGAAGACATTTTTAATTTAATAGTCCATATGCTACATGTAATGGCTGTAATACATATTCAGCATGGCTTAAGCATATGGCGATGTTCACAGATATTATTTATCACAATATCCATCCTGTTATGTGACACGAAATTGATTATGTAATGCTTTATAAAATATGATGACAATTTTATAGGTGTTGGAAGACTCCCGACAAGTGCTCATAACCGCAAACATGCAGCCGGACGACCCATTCCCCATGGACGACAAGATCAAAGAAGGTCTGATACAATTTTATTCCTCTGCTGTTGTGTCATTCTCATGTCGTGTACGGACACAGCCTCCATTTCTTTTCACATCCTTGGTTTCTTTTTCTGTCTTGTTCCTCTCTTCATGCTTTTTGTACCAGACAAAAATAGTCAAAGTCTTTTTTTTTTTTTTTTTTTCTCCTCTACAGCCTACTCCCATGTGGTGGAGAATACAGCCTTTTTTGGTGATGTGGCATTGCGATTCCCACGCATCGTTCACCATTATTATGACCGCAACGCTGACTGGAGCGGCCTGCTTCGATGGGGGCTGAATTTCTGTAACCAGACGGGAGTTTTTACTGGAGGAGCCCACCAGCACGTCCTGACACTCGTAAGACCTCTCCACCATGATTAGCCCTGCTATTGTCAACAGGCGTTTGTTTTACTGTTGTCTTAGCAACAGGAGACATATAGATCATCTGCTGGAGGCAGGAAGTGAGCAAGAGAAATAAGATGAAACTAAAACTAGTGACTATAAGTGTAAAACTACAACTAAAAAACGTCGTCCTGTTGTACATGTACAGCATGAAACCAATGAACTGTATCTGAATATGAAGAGGCAAAAATCATTGTTATTAATAGGTACGATTGCAGTTCTGCCTGTTGCTTCAGTCAATTGTATGTTGTTCTTGTGCCTATTGCTTTTGCGCGGTGGCATACACGGTTTTTAGTTTTTAGTGACTTTGTTTTTAGCTTTCAGTGTTTAGTGAATATTGCATGTGTCTCGTCTCTTCTAGTAACTGAATTTCATTGTGTGTTGTTTTATACAGTGACAATAAATGAACTAACTAACTACTGCCCTGAAGGGATAAAGATATTGCACAGGTTAACAGTGTTCCCTATACAGTCTGCAGTAGGAATGTTTTAAGAAATATAAAATTGTGACTGTCAATAATGTGTTTATCTAGTCAAGTGTACAATTTTCTTTCTCTTTGTTACACCTTCACATACTGTAGATTAATAACAGTGTAAAACAGTGAAGTTAGAAAATAAATCCCTGGGAAGAGACCGAGCAGATCTTACACTGGAGGATGATCGTAAAGTAAAGACAGCTCATGAGTTGTGAAGCCGTGAAGCAGCAAACCTAATTGAGTCATAGCAGAAATAATTGTTGTCAGAGCTGTGTGATGTATAGCGGCCTTCTTTATTTTAATGAGTAAAGCATAAGAGTTTTTCTTATTGTGTGGGTTAATGAAATAAACTCTTGCTGGATTAATCTGTGACTTTAGCAATGAACCAAGAGGATTATATAGTGGATTAATTCCCAAACAGCTGCTGCATTATGCGCACAGCCCTCACTTTGGACCCAATAAACTCACTTTTACTTTTTGATCATCTCTCAGTTTTCTCTGAAGTTGTATCCAACCCCAGCTCTTTAGCTACAGTGCGCAGAAACAAGTCTCATTTTCATTCCTTTGAAGAAAAGATATTGTGCCCCCCTCTGTGACTTTCCATCTTTGATTCGTCTGATCTGCTCATTCCGTAGATGTCACAGGAATTGGGAATAACAGAAAAAAGCCCAGACTTCATGAACCCATACCGGACCGAGAGAGATGATGTAAGTCACACTGCAGACACCTACACAGCATTGTCATCTATTAACATTAGACTTGCAGCTAAAGTGAACAAAGAGGTATGTCATTTCACAAATAAACACAAATGCCTAAACATGGTGTAATGTTGCTTTTCTGGTTAAAAGAAAAATACTGTATGCAGAGAAGTGGTCCAAATCTAAGTAGAAGTTTATTGACCACTTCAGTGTAGGGCTGCAACTAGCCATTATTTTGTTTGCCGATTATTTCTACGATTAATCGTTTGGCTGCAAAAGATTCGTGGAAATTGTATTTTATATAAACCATTTGCCACATGAAGCTAAAGTGACACCATATGAGAGTCTTGGTAATGTCTGTAGGGTGATCTTAGTACAAGTTTCAAAATATTTACAAAATATATAGAATATGTTTTTGTACTTCTCTAGTTTACTTGTGTTTGGGGGCATAGAGACACACAATATTTACAAAAAACATGTACAGTTGTGCTCGTACGTTTACATACCCTTTTAATCTTTTGCCCATTTTTCATAGAATTTGAATGATAACACAATCTTTTTTTCCACTTATGGTTAGTGTTTGTGCAAAGCCATTTATTGTCAAAGAACTGAGTTTACTATTTTGAAATGATAATGTAACAGGAACTACTCAAATGTCCCTGATCTAAAGTTTACATGACCTTCAACAACTGCCAGGAAAACTGTTCAGGAGCAAAGAAAAACTCACTTCAGCTGAAATACAGGACTCATGTGTTTGTTTCAAGATGCACAATCTTAACTTTTGATCAGGGACTAGTTTCTAGTGGAAAAGTGTAAGCAAACAGTAAATGGCTTCACGCAACCTCTAACCATGAGTGAAATAAAGGTTTTTGAGTTATCATTCATATTCTATGAAATGCATAAGTTTACGTACCCTAACTTGAGTTCGATCCGGGTCAGTACGGGGCCTTTCTGTGTGGAGTTTGCATGTTCTCCCCGTGTCTGCGTAGGTTTCCTCCGGGAGCTCTGGTTTCCCCTACCACTAAAAACATGTACAATAGGATCCCCTCTGGGGCCAATCTCAGTGGGACTTTCCTGGTTAAATAAATAAAGGTCATACCCTATACCTTTAGAGACAAAATAGTTTTTTCATCAAAAATACAAAATTTGTATGGAATTCTTGCTCTGTCTGAGTCTGTGCATATCCCAGAAATGATTGATTACTAAAATAGTAACTATTTCAATAATCAATTAGTTGTCGATGAATTAATTAGTTGTTTCAGCCCTCAGTGTCTATCATGAAAATCAGCTTCACTATAGTATCAAGTATTATTAAAGTGGTTAATATGTTTCCATTCAAACAACAATGGTGTGAAACAGTGTATATTATCTTATCTAAAAAATCTAACCAACTGTTTATCTTTAAGGTGCTTCATACCGCTGAAGCTTTCCAGAAAATCCTCAGAGAAGAGGAGAAGAGAAGACGGAAGGAAGAGAAGAGGAAAGAAATCAGGAAAGGCCCCCGCATCTCTCGTTCCCGCTCTGAGCTATAGCACTGCACTCACACACTTGGCACCAGTGAAGAGCCCAGGCTGGAGCAAATGCTCAGTCCACGAGCTGGTTTTATACACAGACTCTAATGACAGTGCTGAAGAGGAGAGCTGTCATCACTTGCACAAAGGCCAGGTGCTCTGTCCAAAACTGAAGAGGAGCGCTTCTTTCCGATAAACCTGGGAAAGTGGGAGCCATGGTTAGTCATCTCAACCAAAGCCGGTATTGCTGAACTCCCACTGTCGTTTCTAATTGGTGAATCAAACTGGAGCCACCCACAGCACATCAGTGGAAAAGGTGCTAATGAGGGAAATTAATTTTTATTTTAAAAAACATAATTGTGCTTTTGAACACTGACAATTTTAGTATAATAAATTTGCATTTCGTGTCTTGTCTAAAATTGTGTGTGGTCTGGTCTAAATCCATATGCTTTTAGAGACTTGTGGTTGCCAGTTACAGTATGTTTGATTCAAGCTTTTTGTGAGTTGATAATGCAAAATATTTAATTATCTTCAGCTGTGTAAGGTTGGCTATAGATGGGTGTTTGTAGATTGGTGGACACTGTACTCAGTGGCTTATAAAAAATACATTTACATGATACTTTTCCATAGGGATGGTCCGATATGAAAATGTTCTGCCTATATCGATATCCGAAAATTGCCGATATTAATATCAACATTTACAATCAATAGCAAGACCCTCTCACATGGAGTAAAGTTCCTAAATTCATCATTGGAAAAAATTATAATGCAATATGACTTTGACTGGGTTACAGTGGTTCACTATGATACTATGATGGCTATTAAAATCCTGCTTCCTCTTGGGGAATTTTTTTTAGTGAATTTGTGTTGGAGATTCTTTATTTATAAAGAGTTATAACTAATTTCAGCACATTTGAATACTGTTGCCCCAGTCAGATCAGTTGCCCATCTGCACTGCTGCAGGCCCAAGTGCGCTGTAGACAAACAGCAGTTAACACGGAAAAATCCCCCGCCGATATTTTTTTCCCAATCGGACCGATATTTGAAATATTCACCTTTCCGAACATCCGGGCATTTCCACATACACACCAATGCAACGCGACCCAGTGTCGGTGAAAACATAACAGATCTCTGCTTATATAGCACTTTTGCCTCTATAGGCAGGTTGTCATAGAGTCAAACAACATTTCATCAAAATTTGACATCACAAAGACCCTCTTAAACCAAATGATAACCACTCAAAGTCCAATGCATTCCTGTGGCAGAGAGCTGTGTTTTCACCGACGCTTGATTTGTGACTTAATGTCGGAAAGGTGAATAGGCAAATATCTGCCGATATATCGGCGGCGATATATCGGACCATCCCTATTTTTCTCCCTATATTGGTATGTCCATTTGGTCATTTAAAACAAAAAAGTTGTGAAATTGGCTAAAGCTGTGGTGAATGTATTGCCTACATTGTTATATTCCAACTTAACAAGTTTACTACATTTTGTATTATTTTTGCCTTTGGTTATTTACTTAAAACTATATAGAGACAATTATGCTGAACATGAATTAATATTGAATTAAATTGTGTAATATTAAAATGCTATGACTGTTATCAGAGTATATCGAAAGAAAAAGAGAGTTGCTGCATATGAATAAGCCATCAGATTTACTAAAATAAAATTACTGTCATTTTTACAAGCTTTATGGTGAATGTTCTTGTCTATTCCATCCATATCCCACCGTTATGTTGGTCACAGTGGAGCAGCCAACAGAGGGCAGCCATCAACTGAAACCACCACTTTGTTTTCAGCTCTGGAAAGTTTGAGCCGAGCAGAACACTGTGTGCTTTTGCAAATAAATAATGGGAGGATAAAATAGTGTCAATAAGTCACTTCGTGTCGCGATAGTGGGAAATGTCTTCAGAAGGAAACCACGGTATTGTATGGTCTTTTTATGCAGTCTTTATTCGCACAACGGTTACGTATGCTAATGCTAAAAGCTAACGTCAAAGATATTTTGTTGGCATCTGGCATGGATTAATTTTTCGCGAGCTGACGCCAACATGGGAAAGGCTAGCGTTAGTTAAATGCGTACAAAAACAAGTGCTGTATAATCTTATGTTGAGTAAATAACACTGACCGTGTATGCGATCAACGATGTTATGAGAGATATTAAGATCATTTTAGTTGTGTCCATTTATGATCTCAATAATTCATATTTAAAAAATTAAATTAAAAAAAAAAAAAAAACATTGCTTTCCACTGACAGAGGTAGTTAACTTCTACATTTTTGCCACACAGAGGGTTATCCGGAGAATGTTGTGGAGCCTGGTCAGGTTGAGATCAACACAGAAGATGGAACCACCTGGAACCACAATGACATCAGGCTGGTCCTCATTGGAAAGACTGGATCTGGCAAAAGTGCATCTGGAAACACCATCTTGGGACGTAGACAGTTTGCATCCCAGATCAGTGCCAGCTCCGTCACTCAATCGTGTGAGCAGGGAAGCATGGAGCTGTCTGAGGTGGAGGAGGAGGAGGAGGCTTCTTCTCTATCACTGAAGAGGAAAATGGGCAGAATGAGTAGAGTCCAGGTGGTGGACATGCCTGGCTTTGGGGACACTCACCTCAGTGAAGAGCAGATTTACACTGAGATAGCCAAGTGTGTGACACTTTCTGCCCCTGGACCTCACGCCTTCCTCCTGGTTGTCCCTATTGGGCGATACACGGACAGTGAGAATCAGGCTGCCAATGAAGTGTCCAAGATATTTGGAGAGGATGTACTCAGACATCACACAGTCATTCTTTTTACCAGAGGTGACGACTTGGAGTGTGTAGGAATTGAAACATACCTGAATGATACAGCACCAGCAAATCTTAAGGGTCTGATTGATAGGTGTGGAGGAAGGTATCATGTGTTTAACAACAAAGATCCCAGTAACAGAGCTCAGGTAAAAGAACTCATGCTGAAAGTTCGCAGGATGCAGCGTTATAATGGATTTTATACAAATCCTGTGTTTCTCAAAGCAGAGGATGCCATAAGAGAGGAGGAGGAGAGAATATTAAAAGAAAGAGGCCAGCCAGAGGGAGATGATCACCTGGGAAATGAAGAGATAAGGGAAGAAGCTATACTTGCTAAAAGATACAAGTGTAATGTTGAGTGTAAAAGTGCAGTGAGGGCTTCCGGTGTATTACATCATTCAGGTGGGGGGGTGGATAAAGGAACAGAGGTGAGCAAACACGGTGTCTTGCATTTTTTTAGAGACAGACGCAGAGGTCAAAGGCATTCGTTGAGTTCTTCTATTGCACAAATAAGAAGGGAAGCCGCCCTCTCTCCAGTGGTTTTACAGAGAATTAAAATTTTAGTTGCTGCTGGGGCTACAGGTTTGGCAGTGGGGGCAGTGTTTGGAGCAGCTGCCCCTTTATCAGCTGCAATAGGAGCATCTCTGATGGGCAACTCTGTTGGTTTGGCTGCAGGTCCATTAGCTGGCATTTCAGCAGCAGGCGGTGCAAGTGTTGGAAAAACTGTGGGAGCCATAGTGGCAGCAGCCTCAGGAAAGACTGCTGTGGCAATGGGAGCAGCCACAGGTGGACTTGTGGGTGGTTCTGTAGGCGCTGTTGCTGGAGCAGAGGCTGCCAGTCCACGGGAGGGGGTGAGTGATGCCCTGAGGCAGGTCGGAGTGCTTGGCGTGACTGCAGTGGGAGTGGCAGCTGGTGTTGGCAGTGCTTTAGGTGCTGGTGCTGCTTTGGGAGTAGCCCTAGAGGCAGGGAGTACAGCAGCCATTGGTGGATCTGCCTCAGCTGTTGGGGCAGGTTTAGCTAATGCATCAGTCACTCAGGTGGGTTTAGCAACAGTGCAGCAAACCTTGCCTCAGAGTGCAGCAGCCATAGCTCAGGACATGGTTGCAGGTGCCCCAGCGTTGATGGAGGCAGCTCATGTGTTGGCAGAACCCAGTGTATCCTCCATGGTCATGCACACCTGCAGCACTGTTTCAGTGGCTACTCGATTGTTAAACGCAGTTGCAGACATTAGTAAAGCAGCAGCAGGCATCGCCCTGGCTGGAGGTCTAGTGGTAAAAGTGGTGAAGGAAAAAGTCAGGGGTGGAACAGGAACAGTCGAGGGGAGTGGCACAGAGAAATCATCTTATGAGATTTACTGGAATAGTCAACATTGACTAATCTAACCCCAATGTTGAAGGGATATAAAAACGAACATAAAAATGACAGTGCACAGTTTAATTCTTTGGGTGATTTTACTTTATGGAAAAATACAATAGTCAATTAATATGTGTTCTTTTGACTAACTATTCTAGCTACTTTCAAAAACAATCAATATTTGTAATGACTTAATATGATAGACGTGTGAACGTGTTAAATAAAGCAATGTTGACTGATACTTTCATATTTTGTCTATAATAAAACTTGGTTGATTATTCAAACACATGTTTCAGATTTTCCCTTTATTGGTCATATGGAGCCTAAATATACATGTATGTTGTGTGTATAAATAAAATGTATTTATCTTTAACCTCATGTAATCATAGTCTAGATAGATATAGATAGTAGGTAATATCAGATGCTTTATATCACTAGCTTTAAATAACTGCTGTTAATGAACAGTCCAAATTAAAAATTAAAAAAACACTTTTCTGGTCGCTGTCCAGTACAGTGTACCTAGGTGCAGAATTCGTCTCAGGGGCTCTAGTTCCTTTCATAAAGATAGGGGGCGCGGTGTAGGTGTATCAGGAGCTTCTGATGGTTGACGTACTATCAGACCACGTTAAATGCCGCTGTCTCATTGGTCCGTGGTGACTGGTCTCATGACAACAACAGGAGGATGAGGACCAATCAATGCGCTATTTCGGTGCCCCAGTCTGTTTGTGAATGACGTAATATGCGTAAAACAAGATGGCGTCGTCTTAAACATATCCCTGTGAATGAGTTTATCCCTGTAAAGGCGGCCTCCTTTGAGGCACGGGTGTGTTTTGGCTTTATACGGATAACAATAAACGCTTGCGGGTGATAAGTCTGTTTTGGGTGGTCCAGCTACGCCCTCGGATCGTGCGTGGATTCTGTTTTTATTCCTCGGGGGTTACCCGAGAAGGCGATCTGCTGCTGGCAGGATGGACGGTGATTATATACCGTCCGTGGAGAACATGGACCAGAGTTTGGCTGAATTGGGCGATGAATTCACTTTGGGAGACATAGACGGTATGTGCCTTTTGTTGTATAATTTTCCAGCTGAGTTGATTTTGTGTTCTAGTCGAGACAAGTTATTTCCGCTATGTCAAGATGCTATGTTGCTGAATGATAATTGGAATAAAATTAGAAATATGCAGAACGAAGATGGAATTTAGTGAATACATACATCTACGTACTGTATCATCTCAACTTAGGAAAATGTCAATAACTCACAGACTGAAGTACTTGTTAAGCCACTCTGTATCAGACTGAATAAACTGAATAGCCTGTTCCATTTGCAATGCTCTATTTGCACTATGTGGTATGCCCACACTCACATTTGCTGCTAATGTACATCTGTAAATTCACCATTTATGCTGCTGTCTCGTCTTGTGTTAAATTAGTATTTTATTAGATTTTTCTATCTTATTCTATTTTTCCTAGTCTGTGAAATCTTCATTGACAATGGCAATACATTCTATCCTGATTCTGATTCTGAGCTAAAACTAGAACATTTGTTTGTCATGTTATGAGAGTTTTTTTTAATTATTATTATTATTATTATTTCCGTTCCAAGTGTGTTTTGGTGCTACTATGTATGTTTTGAAATCACCTTTTGGGTCGGAGGTGGGACAGCTTTGGTCCAGAGGCAGGCATGTACAGTGTCACCAGATTCCTGTTAGAGCTGAAATGTCACCGGACCAGACTGATCATACTGTGGAGGAGGAAGCATTAATTTAGGAATCACCCCACACCAAATTATGACATGCAACAGGCCAAAAGATGATGCGTCTCTAGACTCTCTCCTACTGTCTTCTTCTGCACTACCTTTAACCTACCTCAGATGGCCCCAAGACCGATAACCTCCAGGGGCCACACAGTTAGGGCCACCGATGATCAATACTGAAATTGAGGACTGCAAGGGTAAAGTCAAACACAATGGATACATTGAATTTCCCCAGGACAATTTGGGACGAAATAATAAATCAGTAATATCCTTCCTACAAATATTTATGTGCATGCCTTATGCACTTGACCACTCAGTAGAGCTTTGTGCTTAGCCCCAGACTACTGTGGCCCCTTGTTATGCAATCTATTTTCTTTGCTTAGAGTTGAGAAAACCATCCCTTTTTGATTGATAGAGCCTTTGTTTGAGCCAAAATCACTGGGGCGTACAGAGTGTTTTTTAGATGGTGTAGACTGTCTGCCTCATGAAAGCGCTTATTCTGTCAGCTTTGATAAGGAGCTGTATGTATGATGTGTGAAATTAAACGTGCCAGTACTGTACAATCCTCATTCAGCTGCTCAAAACATATTTTTCCATTATGTAAAAGTAACTTCTAGCTTTTTTTCATCCATTCTCATCGCCCCTTATTCTGTCTCAATCTTCATAGGTAAACAACAGTCTACTTCACTATTTTCATACACGTGTCATGGTTCAGTTTTAGATTTTTGACCATTTTGAAATTCATTTCCATCCACAATACACAAATAGCTTTGTTACTTTTCTTCTTGTGCTGTTCCACATAAAAGCAAGTTTTTCTTACGTCCAAGGGCTGCTAAATTAATCACATTTGAATAGATGTCAGACTGAGAGCCTCTGGGTAGCGACGTAGTCAACGATTTGACATGATACATGTTAAATGGCTCTCCACAACGATCCACACGATATGCCGATTCTGTGGAACTCGATATTGCACTTAATTACCTTTGATATACAGTATCACTATTTTTAAAGAAGTGTTCTGAGTGCGTAGTACTCCTTTTTCGTAAATAAATAAGTTAATTAATTAATTACACCTGACTTACTCACTGAAAATAGGCCTTTAATCCTCTGGTGTAAGTGGTAACTTAATGTGCATTTAAATACACAAAAACACAGTTCTGTTTCCAAAAGTAATACATTTAATCTTACTTTTAATCACAATGGTCCAAGTGTTTAAATAAGTGCTGCCCTAAGTGTCTTCTTGACCATTATTGGCCTCTGTAACAAATAATGGTCAGTGGGGCACTGCTGCTTCGTTAATATGCATGACGGCGTTCATTAATATGCATGGAGAAATCAAAAAAATCTGTTGTGCAACAATATATCATAAAATTGATATATTCTCCCCCCTACATTTTAATTGAAATCACAGATTAAATACAAATTCTAGTTTAATATGTGCATGCTGCACAGTGAACTGAATATTTATTTAAAAACATAAATCTAATTCAGTCAGAAATAGCTAAATGATGCATTTCAGTGACACTCGTATGTTACAGAACAATTACATATGTTTTTACATAAACTTAAATCATGAGTCTACACCAGTGGCAATGCAACTCCCACTTTAGGTTAGACCTTATTTAGCCCTGATTAGAACTCACCAGTATGTGACAATCATAAAGTATTTCATAATGGGGTCTAAACGCTATTTAAAATATTAGTTATTACCGCATGCTATGATTTGTCTATGCCTAAAATGTACATGCTTCATGTCAGCAAAAGTAAACTATATTGTTAATCCCACTCCCTCCATTCTCAACAAATTTCCACTTTGGTCCAATTACTTAGTAGGAGTAGTTTATTTCAGTCAGTATCTTAATTCAGACATGATTGACTACAATACATACATATAATATAATACAGGAGAGTTTATATGTTATTTAGTTCTAGTTCTGTATAGCTGCTTATTACCTTAAATTTGAAAAATGTTCATCCAGACTATTACAAACATCTACTCCTCTAACTGCGACGCATCTGCCTTTGGTGTTTGTTCTAACTTTACTTTTTTGATAAACATGAGTTCCTCTTAGATTATAGCAAGTCTCTCTGGGTTTAAAACTTTCTTGAATACAGGAGCTTGTGGTTATGAACTTTATACATAACAACAACTTCAAGGTTAAATGGTGAAGGCTGCTCGCTTCATGGTCAAACGGTAGCGGGTCCTGCAGAGTTTCAAGGCCAGCGCATGGGTCTGATCTTTGTCAGCGCATATCAACAACACCTTTCTGTCACTCAAGGACAACAAAGTAGAAGATGTAGAACTTCAGGTTTGTGCTGCATTTTACATTTTAGTGGCGACTACTGATTTGGGAGGTGATATAAAAGGGATAGGTATAGAAATTAAATGACAACATTTTCCCCCACACATTGATTATTGGTAGATCTCTATTTTTGTTGACTTTATTTTCTAATTTTATGAATTTGCCTTTGACTAATATTGTTTATGAACTGTAGTAAAACTGTGACATAAACAATATATAGTGTTTTTGATCTTTCTTGCTATTTATTTTTTTCAGAGATGCTGCAGTTTGTCAGCAATCAAGTGGGGGACTTTCCAGATCTTTTTGAGGACCAGATAAACCAGGCCGCTTCCATCCAAAGAGCCCCTCATCAAGCTCCCCAGCCCATTCAGACCCCTTGTACCTCCGCCCCCACTGTCTTCCAGACCTCCGCCGTCCCCCTGACGCCGGCACAAACCCTGTCACCCCAGGCCCTGCCCCTAACCCCTCCCCTGACGCCCGCCCAGACCCCCTCCCCTGCTACAGTGGTCTCGCACTCATCAGGGCAGCAGGTGACGCGCAGCCCGCCCCTCCTTCAGCCGAGACCTCCAGCCATCCAGCACATCCAACCTCAACTCCAACCGACAGCACAACCCACCATCCAGGTGAAGAATAGACCAGTGTTTTTCCACCATCTAAGACAGTGCCAAATGAGTACGTAGCAAGAATGTGGCACAAAAAAAACCTTTTGCCACCGGTGTTTGACTCTCCAGACTTGGCATTGTTGTTTTGGCTGCTTTTCTGGATTCAATTTTAGATCAGAGGACTTAAGTGGCTTATAATCATTATGAAATTGACTGTATAAATTCTTTGAGATTTGAAAAATATTTGTCAAAGCACACTGGATAATCCACCAAGAAAAACAAGTCAGCTAAAAAAATAATGAAAACAATTGGGGGGGGGGAAAGAATGTTTTTTTCCAAAGAAATTTGCATACTCTTTGTAATAACATCTACATCACGCTTAACAAAACAGCACTTCTCCAAAGTAGCGTCCTTGTTGTGTGAAATAAATTGTGAGATCATTTTCTACAAAATTACAAAAGTAAGTTCTATGCATAAATAAATTTAAAGCATCAACTACTGTGAATTGAGCCCTTGTGCCCTTGTATGAAATGATGTAATTAATGATGTATACAGGTGCAAGCAAGTATTTAAATAATAATTTTTTTATTCAGATGCACACACAGGGCATTCCAGTGCACACCCAGAGCTTTCCCGTGCACACTCTGGTCCAAACGCACACTCAGACAGCCCTGCCCATCCAGACGCAGGCTCCTCAGACTGTCATGATTACATCCAACGGAGCACAGTCCCGCTTCATCCAGAACCAAGTCATCTGCCACCAGGGTCCCACCCAGGGCTTTCAAGGTCGGTAACCATTGGAATTATTAATTTAGGTTATTTCGGTACCATTATGTCTTTTCGGGATACATTATTGGCCTAAATTTGATATTTCAAACAAAAGTATGGGCTTTTAAGCCTTGGCCTAAAATGCAATTCAAAAAAAGACCTAGATTGTGTGTTTGTGATTGTGTAATAATAATTATTACACAATGACTTATAAGGAATCATTTAGGTACACAGCATACAACATACCGTGAGATAATCAAAGGACAATGAAAGCATGAATTAGAACTAAAAAAGGTTTAGCTTTTGTGAGTAGGGCTCGGTATCGTTTTTTCCCGATACTAGAGATTAAACGATACTTGCTTTACGATACCGATACCTGAACAATACTTTTTTCGATACCTATACTAAATTATTTGTCATCTACACAAAAAAGTAAATATCTAGATGAGTTTAAATGACCCAAATTCATCTTATTTATCTAAATCTGAGCTGTTTTGACGCGTTAAGTATTAGTGGCTCATTTGACCTGATCCTAACCACTTATTATATGGTGTTTTTGACTTTTTTGACTTTGTTTCAATAGATTTCTACTCATTTCCTTTTTATTTAAATTAATTTTCCAATGGGGTAAGAAAATTTGTCTTAGAATCAGTAAAAATTGTCATGAAATAAACCAAATAATGTAGATGACAGTAGTAAATATATATAATAATAATCTAGTATAATCTAGTCCAAACTGCTCTAAACAAGACTAATATTCTCAAATCAAGTCATTTATACTCGTGCTTGATTTTTAGTTTTGTTGTAGAACCATAAAAAATAAGAATAATGGTCATTTATTCAATAAAATACTGTTTCTTTTAGTGTTTTTATCATTTATTTGAGTTGAAACACCTAAGTCACTTTCTTTAGACCCACCAGGCATCAAAATTTGCTTTCTAAAGAAAAATATTTTTTCGGTGCCAGTTTTCAGTACCAATTTATTTTTCGATACAGGTAGTACCTAAATTCAATATACTGGTATCGTTTTTACGGTCCCCAATCCTAATTGGGAGTAATTAAACTATTGACATGGCGAATAAATGAGCTACTACTCTTAATATTTATTATTTTACATAGTATTTTATTAATTGCCCATATCATCTTACCTCACATGTTTGATTTTTCCCATATCTGCAGTTCTCCAACCACAAGTTCAGAGCATTGTGACAACACCACAGCTACAGCCAGTGACCATCCAACACCAGCGTGTCCTAACCCCATCAGGGCAAACCATACAGACTCTTGCCACAGCGCCCACAGCAGTCCACACGATGCAGCCGCAGGTGCAACAGGTACCAGTGGGTCGCCTCACTCATGGCGTCAGCGTTTGTCCTGTCTTCGTCTAACCGTATCACTGTGGCATGGTTTTGTATTCAGGTCCTAGTGCAGCAGCCTCAGATTCTAAAAACCGACTCATTGGTGCTCACAACACTCAAACCTGACGGGACCCAGGTGCTTTCCACCATGCAGAGCCCTGGGATCACCACTCTGACAACGCCTATTCAGAACACTGCTCTCCAAGTACCGGTAAACGTTTGCAGCTCCAGGGACTGAAATAGAGGCCAGACATACTTTTACCTTGCTTGACCTTTGTATAATGTTTATAAATTCACTTCATTATGCTGAACAAGTTTATGCACCAGTGTTTTCATTTATTTTAACCCACATTCTTTTAAATAATTACCTATTATGTCCTTAGACTATGTTGGGCAGCAACATCCTCACCACAGTGCCATTTGTGATGGGAGGAGGGGATAAATTGCCCATAAAGCAGCTACAAACTGGCTCAGCACAGTGTGTCAGTGCTCCCAGAGTAAACATGGACCAAATGAGCATCGGAGGTATGGTCCAGGGAGGAGTGGTGAAGGAGGGGGAGAGGAGGACCACCCACAACATCATTGAGAAACGATACAGGTCCTCCATCAACGACAAGATTGTGGAGCTCAGAGACTTGGTCATGGGCAACGACACAAAGGTTAGCCGTGTTAACTGGATGGACAATAAAAACGGTGCATATTAAATGGTATTTTGTGTTTTCTTAGATGCACAAGTCAGGAGTACTGAGGAAAGCTATTGATTACATCAAGTACTTACAACAGGTCAACCATAAACTAAGGCAGGAGAACCTAGCACTAAAGGTGGCAAACCAGAAGAACAGTAAGTATGGGCTTGGGTGCAATGGGATATATTTCTATAGCATCATATTTGTTGTAGTCATGACCCCAATCTTTGAACTGAGTGGCAAAAACATTTTCTTATAGTTTCTGCCCTCTGTACTGCTCTTAACACCATTTGGACTGTAGTTATGAAGCTTATTGACTACAATGTTTAAGAGTGTCTTCTCCATTTCCCCAGAGTTGCTGTCGCTCCCCGAAGACATGGATCTCAAACAGGAAATCGTAATGATGTCACCCCCAGCATCTGATTCTGGTTCTGGGTCCCCTCCACAGTTCTCGCCCTACTGTGTGGACTCTGAGCCAGGCAGCCCCTTAATGGACCACGACCAGGTAAGAAAACGGCGTGAATTATGTTGTTTAACTCGCATTCTGTACTAACTGGTCACTTTTTAACAGATGAAGAGTGAACCCGAGTCTCCCTCTTCAGTGGGAGTCATGGATGGCTCACGGCTTCTCCTCTGCGTCCTCACCTTCTTCTGCCTGTCCCTCAACCCTCTGCCTTCTCTACTGGGGACCGAGACGACAGGGACCAGTAGTTTAACTCTGGGCCATGGACCATCCAGGACACTCTCCTGGTTCCCAAGTCATACACAGGACTTCGGTAAACATTATTTAACTACTGATACCAATGTCAAATAGCTTTAATACACAATCAATGTAGACTTTTTACCAATAGAAAATACATGTTGTGTATCCTAGTATCACATGTAATACATTTAGAAATAATGTAAAAGAGATCTGAAAACTATCTGTTCTTTTGTTTAGGGTCCTGGTTGCGGTGCCTGTTGCCCTGGGTGATGGCTTGGGTCTTGAGTGGTGTGGGGGCCGTGTGGGGCTGTGCAAGAGTGTTGTATCTTTGGGAACCTGTCACACCCCTCCACTCCCCGAAATCTGTGTCATTCTGGAGGCATCGCAAACAAGCAGATTTACATCTCAAGAGGGTGAGTATAGAGTTACATCCTGCCTCTGAGCCTACGACTGAACATAATAGTGCTGTTAAATGTAGCTAAATATAGCAGCACGTCTTTTGTCTGTCTCTTCGAGTCCCTGGGGGATGGCATCAGTGGTTATGTCTCCAATGGAGAAGCGCGCTTTACTTGTATTAGATTCCCACAGTTCAGCCCGCTGTTCACGGCATGGGTTTATTTTTAGCACTTGTTCAAATAATGTTCACATCTAAAGCCTGACCTTCAAATCACTCAGCCCCCTGCCTCCGCTGCCAGCCTTTACCGAATACTAAACAGTTGACCATTTCTCATGTTGTGTCTGTCAACAGGGGGATTACACCGCAACCATGGCGAGTTTGGAAACCAGTCTGTCGGTTTTGAATAGAGCTCTGCCATCCTCTAATTTTGATCTGGCCTGCTCGCTCTCCTGGAATCTTATTCGCTATTTCATACATCGGCCAACTCCCTTGGGCTGGCTGGTCTACCAAGTCGGTGGCAAGCACGAAGGGGATGAGGCCAGAACTAGTGCTAGAGATGCCTCACTGGTATACCATCGGTTGAGCCAACTCCAACTCACGGGTTAGTGCAGAGCTTGAGGCGTCAGTATTTTAAAAGCCACAATTCACTTCCAATGTCTGTAATTTACTTTATGTTCTTGTAGGAAAGCTGCCTCAGCGTAGCAGCTGGTGGGCTCTCTCGCTGTCCCTCAGCGCTGTTAATCTGAGTGAAAGTGCCCAAAGCAAAATGGGGGCTGGTCAGCTTGTCCAGATCTATGTTACTGCAGCTACAGCCCTGCGCATTGTTCTGGGTCATCACTTCACTTTCCTTCCTGTAAGTTGGGCATTTGTGTATGATTTTCATGTTATCTTGGTGACATCTAGCGGTCAAAGTGAAAATTACAGTTTTACATCTCATGCTTCGATTTTTGACACCCAATGTCACATTGAAATGTCCTTCAACAAAACTTTAAAGGTCTTTAGTCACAAAGGTAAAATGTGCAAAAGATTGTGGGATATCCTCATAGCTCCTGACGCTGATAAGGGACCTCCAGAGGTTCCTATGCTAAAGGAACTATGATAGGGAGCATCACTGCTAATTTCCTGGCTCCTTCCTCATTGAACTGGCGAATTTAGACGCTCCTTGTCATGGCGGTTCGATGACGCACGTCCGGGTAAACATTGAGGTAAGGACTTTTCCTAGGCTTATTTCCCATTTTAGATGCAGCCAATGTCTTTGAGCTGGCCTGGGAACGCCTGGGGATCCCCCAGGAAGAGCTGGAGGAAGTGTGTGTGGATAGGGAAGTCTGGGCATCTCTGCTCGGACTGTTGCCTCCGTGACCGACTCCGGATAAAGCAGAAGAAAATGCTCCGCGTTTTATGCATAGTTTTTGTTTCCTAGAGTTATCTCCTGAGTTGTGCTGAGAGTGTGGCAAACCAAACAGAGACCAAACTCATCCCTGACTCGCTGCGCTGGCTTTTCACTCCGCTGGGCAGGCAGTTCTTCTTGAGCTGTGACTGGTCAGTGAAGTCTGACAACGATGATGGAGTGTACACTTCTCAGAGGGACCCAGGTAGGAAACAAAAGAAGCATGTTTCTTGTTTTTTATGGTTAATTTTTACCTTGATATTTTCTTTATTTGTTCTCATACTCTAGTTGACCCTCTTGCCCAGTTGCACCGTGGTTTCTGCAGGAAGCTTCTAGAGAGAGCAGTTCACACCCTCATACAGCCACAGACCAACTTGGGTGTAGATAAACGCAAGAATGACTCTGGGTAATGAGAAGAAATTATTAACATTTTAACATGTATTAACATTTGATTGTTTATTAATACATTTTTTTCTTTACTTTTTCAGGGAGTTTTCTGGTGCCCTAGAATTTCTCCAGTTGCTGAACAGCTGCACAGAAGAATCATCACCACCTCCATCCTTCTCCACTTCCCCAAGTCACACCATCACCACAGGTAATGGCAAAGTGTAAACAATTTGCTGAGAAGAATGCAATGTCAACCTGTTTTTCTTTCCTTGGTTTTAGTTGGCGACCCAGTGAGCCGCTGGTGGGCGTTGGTCCTAAAGGCTGCCGTTCATTGGCTGCAGGGAGACGATGTTACTGTAAAATCCTTGTTGGCAGAAGCAGAGCGCATGCCCAGAGCTCTACACACACTAGAGTATGTTTTGTCACGAATTACTGTAATACAATGATATTCTAGGTTTATGTGGATCAAGGAAATGTAGCACATTTCTGTTAAATACGATTTTAATACAGTACAGAATGTACGGATGAGACCATTGTGTTTCTGGAGAACATTCGGTGATCATTTTGGAACTGTCTATCAGTTCAAATAATGTTATTCTGTGTATTCTCTACAGCCACCCTCTTCCCAAGGCAGTGCTGTTGCTCTGTAAGTGTGTTCAGATGAGCCTGTCCCCTCTGAAAGGAGATGGCCTCCTCACCTGCCTGTCCCCCTGTGAGAGAGCCAGTAGCTACCTGCGCTCCAGCATCTCGGTGCCTGTGACTCAGTCTGGCAACTATTTGCACAAGGTGCACTTTTTCTCTTACCAACTCATTTACAGTCACTTCAGCTGTTTCTTCATTTCTGCTTTCTTAATCATGCATGTTTGAACACAATTGGAAGGTGGTGGTTCTTTTAGTGCATGTGGATGGAGCCGTGGGGGTGTGAGTGTGGCAGATGTGGGTGGCAGGAGGTGGCTGTGGTGCATTGTAGTTGCATTGCATGATTCTGAAGCTGAGTGCAATGTGCCTGCAGTGCAATACAGACGCTTCCCCAGTCTGCACGCTCCACTGACTCACCCACTGTTTCACCTTCTAAAGCCTGGTACTGCTGGGTTTACACTGAATAATCAATACTCAATTATGTACTTATGATTTAGATGAGTATTTTACGTTCACAGATAGTCACTGACTTCATTTTTTTCTCCGAAGGGTGTGGAGCTTCTTGTTTGTGACCTTCTGTTGACCTTGAGGACCAGTCTTTGGCAGCGAGGTGGCAGTAGTAATGGAGAGCCAGCACCTTCTCCTGCAGCAATGCTGCCTGGGTTTCAGAAGGACCTGAGTGCACTCAGAAAGCTCACTCAGTGTTACAGACAAGCTCAACACAAGGTATAATGTGACCAATGCAAGCATTTCATGTAATGTGGAGATTTAAAAAGATAATTTGCAAAAATGGCACCTGCATCTGGTTTTTCAACTGAAATATTAAAACTGACAAGACATTTACCATCACCTCACATAAATACATTGGCAATATGTTTGTATTTCTGTTTGATCAATCTTCTTTTACAGGTTAATATTTATTAGCTACGCTCAGCTAGATGAAAATGTCCAGACTAATGAGATTTTGTGATAAAACAAATTTGGACAGTAAACGTGGGCTGAAACACTAACTACAATTTCAATTACTATTCCATGCCCTGTATCCCCCCTAAGTAAAGCAACTTTCAACTTATCTTTATAAAATTACCCCTTCACTAGTGCAGAGCTGTTAAAAATACTTTCATAGGCATTAACTTGTCACATTTAGTAGGAATAAGAGAAATGTGAAACCTGTCACATGCACTTTAAATGAACATCCTATCTAGTTTTGTGACAAAGCCACACTCTTTTGTCCTGTAGTTAATTCATGGCATATACTGTAGTTGCATGCTTCTCAAAGCTGCACACACAAGTTTTGTTCACATTATTTATGTGTAGGAATTGACCATGATCACTGCCTTGCTTTATGGGTTCCTACTGCACTATGCTCTGAAGCTTAATATTGGCTTAAGGTGCTTTTAAAGTATTAATCACCGGCACAATGTAGGTCTAGATTAACTATGTGTGTCAGCTGTGAGAGGAGCATAATATAAATGATGCTCAAGTTGTGTTTTATGTGCCAGGTTTTTCTTCATGAGACCACAGTTAGACTGATGGCAGGAGCCAGTCCCACACGGACACACCAACTACTGGAGCACAACCTTCGAAGGAGAACGAACAGCTCCTACTTAAGTGGTATTACTAATACATTTATTTCATAAATTTTTGTCATAGACCTGAATATTTTACCATTGTACCATCCCTTTGACTAAAAAGCTTGATCACTGTAAAAGGTTTAATATTCAACTGGTGGCGTATCTTAGAATGATTCATTGTTTTCTCAAATCACTCTCTTGTAACCTGACCAACTGTTTTATTTCTGATTGTCTGCTTCTTTTTTCCCCTGCTGGCCCAGATCATACCAAATCAAATATAACCAAAGTGCAGAGTACAAATTAGAAATTGTGCCAGTCCAACTGAGAGCATATTTAATTTAACCATTTAATGTTTTCAGTGTTGATGCTGGATGGAACTTTGCTCTACAACATTAATTGACATAGAATAGCTGTTGTAACATACATTTCTCTCTTTCCTCAGGTGAGTGTGTTCTGGGGGAGAGAGAGAGGGCCCATGCCATCTTACTAGCCTGCCGCCATCTTCCGATGCCTCTTCTAACTCCACCTGGGCACCGCGCTCGCCTGCTGGCTGAGGCCAAGCGCACCCTGGAAAGAGTGGGAGACAGACGTTCACTTCAGGATTGTCAGCAAATCCTTCTGCGCTTAAGTGGGGGAACCACAATTGCCGCCACATGACCGTATCTGTAACACCGACCAATCTTTGACCATGGTTCATTGCCTGTAAATATTCAATACAGATATGTGGGACAATTATCTTTGTCAGCCTCTGTCAAAGCTTAACCAATAGCTCCACCTGCTGATCATAAATTGCGCCGCATTTTGCTTTTAGCCCATTTCTAACAATACTACACAATCAGGAAAATCAGGTTGAATATGCCTCAAATGGGAAAGGGACCATTAACCCACACTGTTCCTTCATTAGAGGTGGAAAACCAAACTGTACAATCATTAATGGCTCGTATCAATGTTATATAGTACCTGTAGTGTCAGTGCTGGCCTTGACAAAGATTTTATGTCAAACACTACAGAGCAGTAATGGCTAAATTAGCCTTTTCTGTGCAGTGCTGAGTAGTGACTCTTATCTACCTCATGCTGTACAAAGCCAGCATTGTGCTACGGAGCAAAATGGATATACCCTCACACCCATATTACGTATCCTGAAAGAAGACAAAGTTTTCTACAGAGACTTTATCTGCACCTTTGGTAGAACAAAATGTGCATAGTTCATTCTTTTTTATGTTTGGAAACAGCACTGCTAAGATATTGCATGCTGTGGCAAAGTAATTGTTGAAATGGGGAAAGGACTGGACTAAAACTTTGCAAAACCAATTACCATAGTGCATTGGATCAGATATTTAAACATCTACAAATGTATATGTATATAGTGTAAATATCCATAAAGGTCTTAAAGCAAACAGGATGACTTAATTTACTGCTGAGGAAACATGTCGATAAAAAAAATATTCTTTGTCACTGTGTGAGGCTTCATCTGAGGCAGTTGTGCTCATAGCAGCAGCCAAGGTCATTTAGGTTAATATGAACACAGTTTGGAAAAGGATTTCTTTGAACTATCGTGTAAATTATTTTGCTCTTAAGCTTGCCTTGATATTTTGTAGAAATAAAATATTTTATTGTTTTTATTATATTCAAGATGATGTTGGAGAAGTGTCTTGAATTTTTTTGGTGTCAATTTCCCTTTTTATTTGTAATTGTATAAGTTTTGTCATTGCAGTTTTGTGTACCAAATGTTTTATTTACTGTCCATGTCAATACACTTGCTTCTCTCTGAAATAATAAAAAATCCAGGTCTTTATTCAAGTCTTTCCAACACAGACATAGGCAAGAGTGACATCTCTGTGCGGTTCAACATACAAACAACATTTTTACTCATGCAGTTTGAGCTGCATTTTTCACAAAAGCCTGTAATGGAACTTTAAAAAAATAAATAAAAAGTTTATGAAAAGGAGCTTGACTCTTACTGTCAGAATATGTTTGTTGATATTGCATTAGGTTTTTCCTTTAAAAAAATGTGTCAATTAATTTTTCTTTCATTCAACCATGTACTCTTTATATCCTGTTGACATGACAGCCTGCCGTGTTTATTAATCATATAGTTGATTATTACGGATGTGCCCAAATGGACTTGTATTATTTTATGGCGGAACCTTTGTTTCTTAGCGTCTCGTTTTCACTCGGACCAAGCGCTCAATCCGGAAGTAACTTGGAGTAAACTAAACTCACGTGTCAAAATGAAGAATAAAAAGAATAATAATCATACTCTTTCCAAAAATAGGAAATTCAAGCCAGGCTCCAAAAAGAGAGAAAACAAATGCATCGTCACGTTTGACGAAAAAGATCGGCAGTAAGTATCTTTGTTTAAACGTAATGTAGCTAGACTAGAAACATGATGTTTACATCATTAGCTTTCTATTATAACATGTTGAATTTTAGGCTGTGACTAAACGCGTTAGTGTGCTATAGGACTTTATCGTAATTAGCATGTTGTTTCTTTGTTTAATGTGTTTTCTATCTATTAATTTTTTTTCAGGGATTATCTCACAGGTTTTCACAAGAGGAAGGTAGAGAGGAGGAAAGCCGCAGTCGAAGAAATAAAGAAAAAGATTAAGGAGGAGCAGATTAAAGTCCGAGAAGAAGTAAGAATTTAGAAAATATCTATGTTGGAAATGCTTAATTTTTGAGCATGCTTTGAAACTTTTATTATGTTTTTCAGAGGCATAAGGAATACCTGAAGTTGCTGAGAGAAAGAACAGAAGCACTTGGTAGGTTTTAAGCCTTAATTGTTTTTTGTTTGGTTTATACAGTGATAATTTTATCGAATTATACAAATGATATTGTGGAAGTCGATGTAAAAAGAGACAGAGAGTCGAGCTGAAGTCTGAAGTTGTTTATTCCACAAACTCCGAAAGCTGAACAACTTCATCTTTTCAGCAAAATGGAAAAGACGTCCCTCTTCCCCTTCAGAAAGAAAAATACATTGTTGTGTGTGACATCTAACCCTATAGCCACTACAATATAAAGTTTTTGAGACATCAGTGTGCATATGTAATAGTTGAATAAACAACAGCTAGTGGAGTGATGGTAAATAAATTAAAATTATAAACTGATTACAATTGTTAACTATTTTCTTTGGCCTATATAGGGAAATGAAAGCTGAAGACATTATGTATTGCAGGTCTTCTATTTGATCATTGGCTTTTCTCCTTTCCTTAATACCAATAAGGATAACAGTGGTGCATTGGGCTGGTTGGAATCGAACCTATTCACATTCTATCACACTGTCATTGTGTTGACATTGATATACAGTGTGACACCAATATTGCCCAAATACTGTTTGCTGTGGTGACAATAAAAAATATGCACATACTCTTGCTATGTATCGTACTGTGTATGCTATGCATTGAGATGTACAGAATGTGCAAACATTACCCACAATATCGGTGTTGGTTTTCCAAGTTATTCATAATACGAGCGACCGCGATGTCGTCACGTCCGGGGCTTCAGTAGGCAACATGAATATTTTAAATGAATAATAATAGTAAATAATAGTTCTATGATAGGCAAAAACATTGTTCACTGGCGTTGTGTCAGATCTGGGATTTACATAAACAGCGCAACACGTCTGAATGCATCAGCTGTTGCCTACCGTTCGCCCAAACATCTGCTGAAAATTGCGGAAGAAAACAATAACAGCGATCACTCCTATAGGGTTTGTTATAAATTTATAATAATTTTAAATTAGCCTCTGAAAAGATTGAAATGTGTTTTATCATTCTCAGTCATGCGCCTGTAGAATCTGTCAAAAGACCACAGTTTATAAAATATAAGTAATTAAAGTATGCTTCATTTTCAGAGGATGATAAAGATGAACTAGAGGATGCTATAACTGCAACTACAGAGTCTGTACAATATGATCATCCCAATCACACAGTTACCGTGACAACAATTAGTGACCTTGACCTGACAGGGTCTCACCTGCTGAGCGGTGTATCCGAACAGGTAAGTTTTGCTAGTTAGATTAGATTACAGCTACATGCCTAGTAACTAGTGAAATGTTGGTCAGACACACCAAACCAAAGTTAACGCCTGCATAGATCTGGGCCACAAGGTTCAAGGAGTCTTTATTATTCCCCGAGGGGCAACAATTTGATTTGCAACAGTAGGACACACATCAAACACACTCACCCGATAATGGAAGGGGGGGATACAAAAACAATAGCAAAAACAATAGCAAAAACAATATAATTACCGCTCCTGGTTTAAAATACCAATGGCAACTGGGAAGTTCTTAAATCTATTGGTCTACATTTGGGAATGGTGAATCTGCAGCAAGAAATATCATATCTTATTAGCTATTCTGTTCTTTTTTGTTTCAAAGTAATGTCAAAGATTCCTACTCCTATTATTACTTTGATGTATAGTAATCAGTCATGCAACTAAATTGCTTTTATAGGGAGTAATCAGTAATTAGACATCCCTTTTCTTTTTTAATCAAGATGATTTAGTGTAAACCGTAAACCCTTTTCATGAGACTTGTTGAGTACACTTGTAATAAATAATTTCTGCTCACAGATCAATGGAGAAGGTGATCATGAAGAAACACGGAAAGAAGAAGGGGACAAGACAACTGCTCCCTTGCCCAAAAAAGCAGGCAACCCTATCCTCAATAAAAAGTAAGTTTCCTTTCCTTTCAGATGAAATTGATTTACCTTGTTGTCCTTAAAAGACATTACACCTTCTGCTCAAGCATACTTATTTGTGTCTTGTGATTTTCTTTCAGAATCCGCTCTCTAACGGCATCACTCAACACGTTTACTACCAAGCGGAAGAAAAAAGGAAAGCAACAAGGCCGAGGCCGAATAGCAGACAAAAAAGTCCATGAGCCGGAAAGAAAGATTAAAAGTGGGAGAACCACGAAGAGACAGCGACGCCAACGGACCGGGAAGAGGGAGCCCTACGACTGAGGCTTACTCCGTCAAAAATCACAGCTGGACAGTGGAGTATTTATTCCAGTATGGTGTGTAAATATCGTTTACTGACTGTAACTGCCAACTGAATTTCAACATACTTTTTGCTTTTGTAGTATATTTGTTAAAACTAAAGTCACAATTAAACAAAACATTTTAAACATGGATTGTGTTGATGTTTTTGTTTTCTGTTTAAAAGGGAAACTGGTACTCTTTCCATTGAGGAAGTTCATCCTTGGAAATGTCAGGCAGCTCTTCATTACCTGTGTGTTAGTTAAAGGAAACCAAACGCCTGCAAATGCTTTTTTTGACTTGGTCTTTAACCATGTCCTTTTTTAATGTATGTGCCCCCTCCCACCTCAGTGTTTATTTATTTACGTTCACTTGAGCCAGCGGATACCAGCTGTCCATGAGCGTTTCATTTCGCTTTCTAAAGCCCATGATATTTAATACAGGTGCTTACACGAGCAATGGGTTGGTCACCAGCTCCATTTTGGATCAAAGTCTGTATTTGCATCCCGACCACAGTAGAGGAAACCGAGAGCCGGTATGGCTACCAGTGAGACCTCAGTTACACTTATTGTCAGGCCAACCAATGGGAGTTCGGGAGTTTGGCAGAGCAAGTGATAGAGAGCATGGAGAAGAGGCCCATGCCTGATGGGGGTCTGAAGGGCCATTCATCATCAAGTGGAGCTAACTGAGAAGAACCCTTCTGCTGTCAGGTAAAATGTATACACTTTTTTATGGAACTCGGGAGAAAGTTTTTTAATTCTAATTCTTGCTTTCACTTATTAAGAAAACGTGGATTATAACTGTAGCTATCAAGTTGCATTGCATGTGCCTTGTGGTTTGTTGTCTGACCAGAAAGGCTCAATGTAGTGCTCTGATGGATTGTGTTACACCATCCTTCAATGTAATTAGTTATCACCTGCCTTGTAGCGCTGCATTAGACCCAGTAAATGTATCTGAGACATGCAAGTAAAGCCTTTCAGTGTCACACAGCATGTACATTTTCCCAGGTCCTAGGGTACAGATTATTATAGACCTCAGATGTATTTTCTATTGCTTTCCACAGTTGGCATGAGTGAAGCATATTCATTATGCCCACCTCTCCTGAGGAACCTGTGTGTCCCAAGTTCCAGCCAAACATCTTCGACCCCTCCCGCTGCCATGACTGTATGCGCCAAAGACACCTTCACACTGGGGCAGGGGAAAGCACAGAGGTAGCACCGCAGCAGAAACCCTCCATAGAAACAACCGCTGGGGAAAAGACTGAAATTGGCTACAAAATTGGAAATGGAACTGGAGAGGGCCAAGGAGTGTTGTTAACGCCAATTCCATTACAGGCAGGGAAGAGGGACACCAGCAATAAGGTAAGAAAGAAGAGAGAAGTGTAGGAGATAAGAATAAGAACTGGTGCCTAGAGCATGAAGTTGTATTGTAGAGCTGCAAGAGATGCTTTACTTTTGCGTGTAAAGGCTGGCCAAGTGTAAATTTTGACAAATGGATAAGGAACTTCTTATTTTTCATAGAAATAATGCATGCTTATGTTTAACTCCTTGTCTGTGTGTAAATAAATTTACCGAAAATGACCGAAGGTCATAACCCCAACTTACATAGACAAGCAAGGTGGTAGCCGTGACTCTTATTATAAATTTACAACAATGGATCACTTACTGCCCTCTTGGGAATCACTTGTAATATTAGACCAACCAGTGAAGTATACCAAGGACCGCCATGTGCCAATGTAATTTCAAAAGTGCAGTTTATCATCCACCCAGACTCAATGAGTATAGCTGGGTTATTGCCATGTTAAGTACTGCAATAGTATATTATTATGTTATTTGTCAGATTGGGATTCCCCCTTGTATGTCTGAATTATGTTTTCCCAAGTTCTACCAGAGCATTTACAGTAAGTCATCTTGATAAAAAAAAAAAAGAAGGTGGGAATAAACCAGTGAAATTTTAATGAGGAAAGCCACTTACAAGGTCGGGTTACAGAGGTGTAACCCTAATCGAACAGCAGACTGAACATGTGAGTTTCTGCAAGAGAGGACAGACACTGTTCAGCTCAACAGCAACACTCTAGGGAGACGGGACTACACATACTTCAACTACTTCATAGATCGATTTAGGAATGCATGCAGAGGAATATTATTATATATATACCTCCAACAGTATGTATTCATTTTTCTGCAAACCTGATGTTCTAGGAGGATTCAGAGTCTGTAGTGAGTAGTTACTGTGATGTCGATGGAGGGCAAGCAGGTTATAGGCAGAGCTCCTTGTGCATTCTGAGCCCCGACTGTGCCCTCTACATCTGTGACGGAGACGACGACGACAACAGCACTGTCAGGTAAGGCTCCTTCAGGCCCAATTAATCAATTATAATTACGCTGAATCAGGCTATCTTGTTTATAGTGGTGTTTTTAGATGTCTTGATTGTGGCACATTGACTCTGTTGAAAAGTACTATACAAATAAAAATTGCTCTTTCATGAACAATCAATAAAATGACAAATTTATTGTGTACATACTGTACAGACCGGTGTGTATTATCGGATAGTTTCATAAGATTTGCACCAAATTGGGATTTCGATTGGAAATAGATGGTGTGAGCATGTATTGAACTGTTTGGCAGCAGAAATGTGAAATTGTCTTGTGGAGAAATGTTGGGTGTGAACAGTCAATCACGTTATTTCATTAATTGAACAATATAATTGTATTTAAACTGTCAATTTCCCAACTGTTTCTTCACATAGTTCTCGTGACCAGAGTGACTACCAGGACTTCAGCAGTTCCATCAGTGGAGAAGACGAATTTCTCCCAATCCAACGCCAATCAACCTGTTTTGCCATGACCCGGCTTGACCCCCCACCCCACCGGCCCAATCCTCAAGCATGGATGGATGAAGCCCGGAGTAGAAATGCTTTTAATAGACATTCAGGTTGGAATATTTACGTAATTTGATGTCATTCATTGTTGTTATTTGTTTTTTTTTTATTACTAATTATTATAAGGCTGCTCTAGGTATGTGTCCTTTGGAAGGTTTTTTTTTGTCAATGATGAACTGACTACACTTTGCACCATCTGTATTTAGTTACACTCAAAGGTGTTGTTTACTTGCTATACTGTTTGATGTTACCAGCTGAGGTGTCACAAGTCAATTGTTGGTAACCTTATATAGGTTGGTTTGTGTCAAGAAACCACTGCTAGTTATTACTAGAACCCAAGTGTGTGCTTTTCCTTCTCTTCTTTCTGGCATCCCCTAATTCTCTCTAATTTAGTCACACTGATTGCTTTCTTTTTCTAGGGTTAAAAGAAGATACAGGGAAGCGAGAAAGTGGCAACTTCTCCTTGGGAAGGGCATCTGGCGCCCGCTCCATACATGATAACAGTCCTTCCAGCCCTTACCGCCATATCGAAAGAGGGCACCCCATCTTCAACTTCAGGAATGTTGTACCCAAAGATGCAATACCTTTTAGAAACCCGAATCTTGGTGTTGCTTCGGAACGGCTCATCCCAGAAGTGGTTTCTGAGGATGAACAAGTCGAAATCCTTCCCCCCGATCCCTATGAAGTAGCCATTGAGCTTGAGGCACAAGTTGGCCCTCGCTCACCTAGTCCTACTCCCTTTAAAATTGCGGAGTCTCTGGCCTCTCCGCGGCGTAAAGGTGCTAGCAGTTCATATGGCAGAACAAGCCCAACTCAAATAAGTTCTTATCAACCACCGGGTCGTTTTGATTCATCCAGACAAGCATCTGCTCAACAGTCTCGATCTTCATCACCAACACGTAACAGTTTAGCCTTCAGACGCAGTGAGTCCTCCATATCCCTCAACAGACACAACTTTGATGGAGGAGGCAGGTCTAGAGGGACAGAGGCCGCATCCAAAAGTGCTCTGCAAAACTCCTATGCAGGAAGAGGTGACTCAGGAGCCTTGCCAAGAAACTTGAAATCTTATGCGAGTCCAGTGAAAACGCAATCAAACACAGTTTCAGATTTTAGAAGTGCCTTGCGTAAATCTGAAGGAAGTGGATGTTTAAATGGACGTTTGCAACCCAGTAAAAACTTTTCTCCATCAAGGAGTGACTACAATCCTCCAGGCCATATGTCTCTAAGAAAGACAGAGGCTAACAGCAGCACATCTTTTGCACGTGGCCGAGAAAGCCGTACCTCCTCTCCACCATCAAGGCTGACTGAGAGTGCAAAAAACAATCGCAGTGCCTCACTGCCAAGAAGGACCCATGACACATCAAGTCAGTCTGTTTTACGTAAATCAGAGTCTGTTTGGTCTCTGAATGGACGTGGTCACTCTGGCCGTTGTGGCTCTCCCATCAGAGAAGGCTATGATATTGAAAGTCAAGCTCTGATTCGTAGTCAGATCGATAACTATGGGATAAATGAAGATGAAAATGACAGTCCCCCTATGTCTCCTACTAAAAGTTTTGAAATGCCAAGTAAATCTGTGCTGCGCAAGTCTGACAGTGCCAGTAGCATCAGAGGCCATGAAAGTCGAAGTTCTTCTCCTGGCAGACGTGGCTATGATGGTTCAAGCCAGTTTAAAAAAACAGACACTAGTGGGTCCCTGTACAATCGAGGCCATGAAAACAGAGATTCTATTCTTGGAAGGAGGGGTTTGGAGAGTTCACATCAGCTCAAAAGAACAGACACCAGTGGGTCACTTTACAGTCGTAGTGGTGGAAGTCATAACTCCTCCCCTACAAGAAGAAGCTATGAAGGTTCCTCTCACTCTCTCCACCAAAAGACAGAAGTTACCAGTTCAGGCAGAAATCTTGGTCATAATACATCCCCACCTAGAAGAACCTATGACTCCCCTTCTGAACCACGCTCACTAAGGACTGTTGAAAGTAGCAACCGCAGCTACTCTCCCCCAATGAGAGGCAACAGAGACCCACCAGGATACTCGGTCCTCCGAAACGCAACAAATGGAGACTCCAGTCGTTCTATTCAGAGAAGAGCCCCTGAATCAAAAACGGAAATTAACCATTCTTCTCGCTCTTGGAGAGATACTACCACACACACAAATCGCAGTACATCTTTATCTCGAGCCGCTTCACCCTCTAGACAAACCCCCAATGGAAACAGAGTCTCATATGTTTCTATGGAAACACGCAAGAACAACGGAAGTGTCCATTCTGTGGGTAGCCGACGCAGTGGTGAGAACAACTGGTCTTCCCAAAATGACAAGCGGTCAAGTCGAACAAGGAGCCCATCACCTTCACAAGTTGATCTGCAGAGGCACACCTCCTCCCAGAGCTCGTTGGAATCCTCTGAATCTGGCCAAATTTCTGTGGGCTCCATGGGACGCAACAGAGAACAGTATGCTTTAATGGCTGACTTGCCAAAAGTTAAGAGAGTTCAGCAGAAGGAGGGGCCAGGCCAGTCAGAACGGACAACTGTTCAACTGTTCAAACCAGCCAGGTGTGCATTAGGTTTAACAAATGTTGATAGTACACTGCATATTATTAACTGTTCTGATATTGCCTTCATAGCCATTCGGTGAGCAAGCAACCATCAAGAGGTGACCTAGGGGACACAGACTGGCCTTACAGTGGCAGTGGCTATCTATCAAGAGCCCATTCCACCACCTCATTGCATGTAAGCTCTTTGAGATAAGTATGATAAATGTGGGGTTAATATTTTACACTTATTCCAACAATTCCAGCAAATATATGAATGTAGCTAACTTTCTAAGATGTATATACAGTGTATGCTGGAGAGCTTGGTTTCATGCTTTAAAATATGCAAACTGAGGCACATTCTCACAAACCACGCATAAAAATAGGGTTTCCTGTTTACTTGATGTATTGATTCTGAATTACTACTAATCTGCTCATTTCCAGAGGTCAGGCAGTCCAACCACAGAAGATAGCACTTGGAAAAGCAACCAGCACAGGTCAGAGCAAATGCAGGTATGTGTAGGCATTTCTGCATTGCATGTAGATTATTCAGTGTCACAGTTATATTGTTAACAGTGTTGGGGAAAATACTTTGAAATTGTATTTACAGTATTTACAGAATACTGAATACTTACAATGTGTAACATATCCAGTAACTCCCTCAAATTCAAGTATTGTATTCTGAATACTTGGATTATACAAGTATAAACACGGCGTCAGCATATGATAAAAAAAAAAAAACATCTGCTGTTGTTTGACGCTTGTTATGAACTATTTTCCACTAATTACAAAATTGAAAAATTACTTTTCCAAGTCATTTGACCTTTTCTTTCTAATTAATGTAGTGCAATATGAAGCTCAAATTTTATCTGATTGAGTACTGTAGTATATTCCCTTTATTTTAGGAAAGAAACTGTATTCTAAATGCCCACAAATAAAAGAGTAACTGTATTGAATATAGTTACTCAAATTGTATTCTCAATACATGTATTCAGTTACTACCAACACTGATTAACCAATTTTGTGTTTTCTTCCTCTGATGAAACAACTCCAGGGTTTAAAATGAAATTGAAACTACCCTATGAATATGTATTTGTCACTATTGCTTGTAACCATTATGTTACCACGTCGGGTACATGCACACACATATTTCGGTGCATGTTTTGCACCTACACCCTTGGGGCATTTCATGAGGCTTGACTGAGCTTAGTCAAATGTGGTCTGCTGGGGCATGTGTTCAAATTCCTTGAGTGAAACCAACAGCTACCAAGAAAGGATTTTAAAGGGGAACTATGCCACTTGACAGCTCTTTACTTTTTCAGTCCGTAAAATAGTTGGATGAAAACAAAGATGTAGCTATCTGATCTACAACTCAGACCTGTAGCGCTTGTCTGAGCAGATCTAAAACCGTGAGAGACATTTTATTCATGATAATTTTTTTCCTATAATGATAATAAAGATAATGTGTCACATTTTGTCCAGAATGTGAGGACATTTTAGGGAGGCCTTTTGTATGCGCGTAGATGGGACACAGCTATCAGCAGCACAGCGTGTCTCTGAACTGGGGATCTGTTTTCACAAACGATCTTCGCGGATCCGCCCAGGAGGAAGTTACAGACAGGACATAGCACAGCGAGCAGGAGCAGTGCAAGAGAAGATTTATAAAGTGTTGGGAACTTGTTAAGACAATGGGATAATGTTTTTTCCAACAAACGCTAAGTAGTAAAACCTTTTATTGGATTGGTCGCACTGTTCTCTTAAAGCAGAGAAGCGCTGCTAGCGACTCTTGACAAACGAGAAATGGAGTTGAATGGCGGGCTTTTATCGACTACTTAGGGTTGACATACTGCGACAAAAGAGTAAATTTGGGATCTTTCAAACTGTAGTAGTTTCTGCTTTGAGTAACCTCGTTTCTTGTTTTTGACTGCCCTCCGTGGTTCCTGTTATCATGACGGTAAGTTTTAGTGTTGGCCGCCTCAAAGCTGTTTTTCCTGCTGTCAGCGCAGTCTCTTGTCAAAGGACGTAAAAAGTTGCCATCGCGGTGTCGCTCGCCTTGTGTTTGTTTCGCAAAGTAGGAACATTTCTGTCTTTACCCTTTTTGATAAAGTATGCCTGCATTCGCTCAATATGAGCTTCGTACATACATAGCGTGTGTTATCCAGGTGTACTTACGTAGTTGAGGCTAATCTATAGGCTGCTTTGTTGTCAATAACCAGTGTGTTCCTGATCCATACTACGTGTGTCAAATTTTAGTCTTCGGTGACCGAGCTTAGTAGTGACGTTGCTCGTGTATGTGCTCAGTGACAGTAAAGTTACCCACACGAATGAGTTAATTGGGTGATGATCTATCACCAAGTTGAAAGTTACTTGTATCAGAGATGACCTCTATCCAAATAATGGGCAGCACAATAGATAATTGAATAATCCTGATAAGCAAGAATCTTGCACAATAGTCCTCTTATATTTAGGACCAGACAGGAGACAAGAAGATTGTCTGACATGTCGCCAGTGAATGACCTCTTTCCTCCTGTGGTGACACCCAAAGTTCATTGATCTGACAATGGGGGGCACTGTGCCATTAGGCTTGTTCTCTTCCCACAATGGCTGCTAAACATCAGGCATTCTTATGAGGTCTGACTTTGAATTTTCACAACGCTTATAGGATACTTGGAAGTTACCAGACCATATAAAAGGCCTTAAAGGGAAGATTACCAACGGAAGGACAATAATTGGTTGAATCTGGGTGTTGCCCTCTTGCATTCTTACCACTAAGCCCAGGTGTGGAGTAAAATACACTACAAATATCTGTGAAGTCTCATACGACGGAGGAAATACTACAACAGGCCTTATGCTGATGCTCCTCCAATAGAGATGAATGATCTTAAAATGTGCTACGCACCTCAATGGAGACGTAATCTTGAGTGCAGAATGCTGTGTGCAAAGGGTTGCCCAATATCCTTATCTGGTTGTAGGTAGTAAGTATGAGTATTTTCCCTCTGGGCATTCTCCTACACCCTATAATGTGTGCTTACAATTTCTGTCTATTGAAGTGTCATTATTACTGACACACTTGTTGTTTCCTGTTATTTTCACACCTTGATTCTGTATCTACTTGTTTTGTTGAGCTACTTTACTTCACTTCTTTCTGGTTGAACATTCAAATGAAGGTCATGAAACTGAAAGACTGTTTTCTCTGCTCTTCAGCCTGACCTACTGAACTTCAAAAAGGGATGGATGTCGAAACTGGACGACAGTGGAGAGGTATGGAGCGTGTTCCTCCAATGAGAAACTTTTGTGAAATTTGTCCATGTTGACTGTTCTAAAATGTATATTAAACATATTCTCTACTGGAATCTTTTAATTTAGAGTGTTATGATTTATGATGATTAATAAATTCAAACAATTATTAGGGGTGAGAACCTCTGGGTTTCTCTTAATTCAATGCAATACACAATACACGTTCCATGATAACAATAACCTCACAATATGGCATTACAATCGATATATTGTGCCATTATTACCATCATCATTATTTTGTAAAGAATCATAATACATGTTTAACATTTTTTGGACTTCTACTTTGTTAAACAGCCCCATGGTCATTTGTTTCTAGGGATGCACCGATACCACTTTTTCTCAAACCGATACGAGTATGAGTACTTTGATTTGAGTACTTGCCGATACCGAGTACCAATATGTTTTTTAAAAATACATCTTTGTAGCTGGGTTAAAGTGTTCAGTTCTCATTTCCATTTACTGGAGTCATTTATCAATTATAATACTATGTTTAAGAGAAGTTTGATCAGAATTATACACTTAAAGTAAAGTTATTTTATTGAATATAATAAATTTACACATGCTTATTTGTAATAAGCATGTGTAATGATGTGTTTTGGGTCTCACTTTGTTCATTTAAGATGAAAATTATAGGAAATATTTATGTCCACATTGTACACACTGTTCATATCCAAAAGTTAAATAGCCTGTGTTTGTATATAATAGTACTGTATGTAGATGGTTACTCATTATTTTAACTAGACTGGCCTCATTTAGCCTCCCTACACTGGCCATATGGTTGATTCTTTTTATCTTGTGCTAGCTTGCTTGTTAGCATAATATTGGATATTTTAGCTCCAGGAGCAGCTAAATGTTGCTCAATATGGACATGCTATACCTCTTTCAAAAGCTGTTCCCGAGGCCGTTTTAGGTATATTATTTATAATACGAATCGTCGTTAGCGGTTAGCTGCTGGTTAGCCACATTAGCGCTGCCTTTGTCAACACGGTAGACGCACCACTGAAGTAAACATTTAGCACTGGTTAAATTTAGCATAAATTGATTTAGGGAATGGTTCTTTAATAAGTCAGATCTGTGTGGAGGATTGTATTTCCCACTCAGGCTGCTGTGAGGTGCGCTCACTGGGAAGCCTGCGCTCATAGGTGCACGTCAATTGGTATCGGTCCCTTAGTATCGGAGCCACATTAATGAGTACGAGTATGAGTACAAGGAGGTGGTATCAGCCCGATACTGGTATCGGTATCGGTGCATCCCTATTTGTTTCAATGAAACCTGAATTACTGACTGAAGTATGATACTTCTATAATAGTAGCATTTCACTAACTTACAGCTTGCACAAGTAATTCGTAATACACATAAACCACCGGTCCTGTGTACAAAACTAACCCATAAAAACAACAGTAAAGTGCATAACTATTCTGAAAAGTAAACAACAGATTCTGCCATTATAAATAATTCAAATATGCTAAAGACTGTTTTTGTTGTTGTTTCTAGTGGAAGAAGCATTGGTTTGTTTTAACTGATGCTGGACTCAAATATTACAGAGACTCCACAGCAGAAGAGGTGTGTCACCTGCCTAATATACTCCTCTTTATGATTTATTTGTATTTATGATTTTATTGCAGTAAGGTTTTGCATTGGTTTTGTGTGCAGAGAGATGACTTGGATGGGGAGATTGACCTGAAATCCTGCACCAAAGTATCCGAGCTGGATGTGGAGAAGAACTATGGTTTTCAGATACATGTTTGTATTACTTTGGTTTTCTTGTGCCCTGAATACCTTTCTTTTTCATTGCTTATATTTCTTATGGAGGATCAGGACAGCCAAAACAATGGATATATGGATAAAGATACATATTTTTATTTTTTTATTTTTAATGTATTTATATAAATGTGCACATTTAGATATGTCTTGAACCTTATGCAAACTAGGAGGTGGGTCGACATGCTTTGCTGTCTTGTCAATGGTTAATCTATTGCTAAGCAGGGAAGGCCCTGGTCAGTACGTGGATGGGAGACCGCGGGGCAAAACCAGGAAGCCTGGGTGAATGCAGTGTGTGAGTGAGTGTTGGTCAGAGGGGAATAATGCCATGTAAGTTGTGTGTCCAGAAAAGACTGACGTAAGCGAGGCTGCCAATCTGCGCCATCGGCCCCTCTGACCACCACCAACACACACTACGGTCATCCAGGCTTCCTGGCCCTTTCCCTGGCAGTGTCCCATCCAAGTACTGACCAGGCCCTTCCCTGCTTAGTAATAGATTTACTAATGACAAGACAGCAAAGCATCTCGACCCAGCCCCTAGTTTGCATAAGGTTCAAGAAAAATCTAAAAGTGCACATTTATATATACAGTAAATGCGTATAGTTTAAATCAATATAGATATTTATTACATGCTTGTGTTTCTTTGCAAATGTCTTTATTAGACATACTTAATATGATGAATGTATTAACACATTGAGTGCCAAAAATTAAGAAACGTTTTTTTTTTTTTTTTTTTTATGAAACTAGACACTCTAACACACCTTATGTGTGATTTTTGTCTGTACATTTTGTCTGATGTCTCCGTTTCTAGAGTAAAAATTGTGATTTTGAGGAAAACAGCCTCTTTTTATCTTAATTTTTCTCAGGAACCAAGGCACGTAGAAATGAACGGTTTTCACCCACTGAGAGCTTAGAGTCTCACCTTTCAAAACGAGCTACAGTATGTGGCCATAGCCATAAGATGGAATACGCTGTGGTGCTACAAATATCATGAAAAATGGTCTGGATTGCTGGCACTCTAGGGGATAAATCCCAAAAACAGCACGGCACTCAATGTGTTAATTGATCGTTTGATATATTTATTTATATATTTATTGTTTTGGCAGTCCTGGTCCTCCATAATTTCTATTAGCAGTACTAGTTTTATTTATTTGTGCATTTATTTATGGGTCTATGTAATTTCTATTTCATTATCATTGACGTGTATTGTTTTTGGTGACTTAAACATGTTAACTTCCATTCCAGACTCGTGAGGTGGTGGTCACATTGTCGGCCATGACAGCTGGGATCAGGAGGAACTGGATTGAAGTTTTAAAGAAATGTGTTCGTCCAAGTAGCTCTCCAGACCTCACACAGTAAGTACTGAATAACTGAATTGTTCCTTTGTAATGCTTAAACATATTGTGGTCGTGGCCAATTTTTTATGTTTATGAAGCCTAAACTGAGAGTTTTGGGCTTCCCAAATTTCCAACTACAAATTCAATGGTTAATCAATAGTTAAAATCAGCAAACTTCATTGCAACTCTCATAAACATGTTTTAAAATCTCCTTCTTAAGAAGTGATTCACTGAAGCAATTGTGAATCACTGTATTGTGTTTTTAGGGCACACTCTACTACTTGACCATTACAAAATTGGAATTTTCTTCGATGTACTCAAAAAGAGCAGTGGAAATGGAACAGGTTATTCAGTTTACATTAGTCTGATACAGAGTTGTTGAATGTTATTAAGTGTTCATGAGTCTAATAGCGGAGGGGAAAAATCTGTTCTTGTAGAAGGAGGTTCTGGTCTGGATGGACCGTAGCCTCCTCCCTGAGGGGAGAGGGTCAAAGAGTTTGTGTCCAGGGTGGGAAGGGTCGGCTGTGATCCGACCTGCACGCCCCCGGGTCCTGGAGACATACAGGTCCTGGAGAGATGGAAGTTTACAGCCAATCACCTTCTCGGCAGCACACACAATGCGCTGCAGTCTGTGTTTATCCTTAGTGGTGGCTCCAGTGTACCACACAGTGATGGAGGAGGTGAGGATGGACTCGATGGTGGTCTTGTAAAACTTAAGAACCAACATCTTGAGCGGCATTAACTTGTAGTTGACCATCAGACACATCAGAATAGAGTTTATTGCCATTGTCAATGAAGGTTTCACAGACTAGGAATTTTCTTTGGTGTACTCGTCAACAAGCTATGTTTGGTAGCTTGTCATCACTTTGCCTTTTGGATTTCTGTTCCCAAGTTGGTATTTGTAATAATGAGAGCCATTTGTTCACCATAAGGTCATGGAAATGTTCTTCTATTGATGGAGGACATGACCCATGAGTCATGGGTTTGTTGGTGGAGAGTTTGTGTTCAACACTGACAAAGCGACGCTTGAGCTCTGCCATTTGTTTGTTGGCACTTGGATCAGGAATAGTGTCATGGAGGTCTAGACTGTGCAACTGCAGCAAAGCATTTGTTAAACTGAGACCCTTCAAGATGAGTGTTCAGTGATGTGTTCATTGTTTTGGTTGGAATTTAATATTTTCTTAATGAGTCACCCCCAGCTGTTCATTATTTGTAACATCCAGCACAAACCATCTTTTTAGATGAACTGTCCTTTTACTTTCATTAAAAAAGATGGATATTTCCATCACAAACAGGCAAACCTTTGACTTATCAACAATTGAACTGGAGGGATCACCTTTTTGCTTTGAATAAATATGCTTGTCCACATTGGCTTAAATACAAGTAAAAGTGGCTACTATTACCTGCAGGCTAGACATTAGTTCATGGATATTATTGGAGGGTAAATGTTGGAGTTTTACTGTGATGCAACAAGATTTGATGTATTATGTGTTAATCAGTGTAATTTAAGAAGGATTACCTGACACATAATGTCCTCTCTTTACAGATTGCCAGACGGCAACAGTGACAAAGAGAACTCCCACGTCCGCTTTTCTCGTCAGTCATCAGAACATTCTTCCCACACACCATCATCTCGCAGGTTCGACTATGTTGAGCTATCGCCTGTCCCCAACTACTCTGCACAACCTCCATCCAATCAGCGAGAAGCTGGTGAGGGCCAAGTCAGAGAGCACAGCCAATGGCAGGAGGAGCGGAGCACAACCAGCCAATGGGAAGCACTGCTTTCCAGAAAGACCCCTGGAGGAGGGTCTAACCAGAGACTTCACATGGAGGACGAAATTGAAAGAAAATGGACAGAGTTTGAGCGTCTGCCGCTAAAAGACATGACCTCTGTAAAAGCAACAGGATCACGCTCTTCCAGCCAGTTCGCCAATGAGGCGCTGCAGAGGGAGGTAGTGTGTGGAGTTGATTTTCTAATTTGCAAAGAACGACTGCAAATTAACCCTTCATCTCCCCAGATGATGGAATATTACTTATTTCTACACTTGTTTGGCTTTGCATTTTTAGTAGTGATTCCATTCTTACAAACTTAAGTATGAAGAAAAACGATGCTTTTACAGTGAGGAGACACTACTAAAACTGATGTTTGCTGTTGGTTTGCCGTGCCACACCTGTGGATTCACATGCACTTTACAAATGCACTGTTTAATTACAACGCAATAGAGCACTGGTTCTCAACTGGTACAGTGTCAGGACCCATCACCCAGGAATGACAAGCTGTGACATAAATAAGAATTGCATTTGTTATATATTATGTAAAGTACTGGTAGCACTTTAGAATACGGCCTGGTAAATACTGGTTAGTACTAGGTAATTACCCTAGTAATTGCTATCACTAAAAACAATAATTACCAGTACCTCTTAGGTAATTAACACTAACCCCCACCCCTAATTACCTAGTAGTTACCGGGCCGTATTCTAAAGTGCTACCAAAGTACTATATAAGTAGTTGTAATGGTACTCTATTTCTAATTATGTGTTTGGTTCTAATTGTGAAATCATGGTACAATAAAAGGCATAATTTAAGTTATAATTTGAAAATCAGTAGGTAGCTGTTACTTAAATAAGCCTAAAAAGGTAATTCATCATCAATTCAACTCTGCAACTGTCATTTAAATACATGGTGGTGTTTTAGTACTTTTTCAACACTTACATTTAGAAAGAAATGTTTCCTGGGAAAGGTTTGCGACCCACCAGTTGAGAACCACTGCATTAGAGTACATTACCAAGAATATGCACTATTTTATCAGCTCCATTTTGTTGCAGTGCTAAAGGTCATTTTTGGCATCTTCAAACCACTTTTCTATCTCACTTATGGGATTGGTGAGATTTGCAATTAAAGGAATAGTTCACCGCTTTTACATGCTTACATACAGTATGTTCTAACCTGGGCTTAGATGAGGCGATGCTTGGCTGCCTCGTCTTTGTGCGTGGTGTCTGTCCCATAAAACGACTAAAGACGGTGTTAGCATTTTGACTCTACAGTATAGTCCCTTGGGGCCAAATGTAGAAGCCACGGATCTCTTCCAAGTTTCCCCTATTTAAATAGGGTTATGTGAGTAGTTACACGTTCAAAGTATAGTTACGCAAAATTAAAACTGTCAATTTTCTAAGCGGATAAAACGGGTTCTATATTTTATACAATAACACGGAATTGAGTGGGGGAGAATCCTATAGGAGCGTCTTAATACTGCGCGGAGGTCGAAGTGGTGTTATTCCGCCTAAAAATATAGTACCCGTTTTATCCGC